>JAWPHD010006579.1:0-142686 GCA_037043455.1 Cyrtodaria siliqua
AATAAAACATTTTAACTCAGACAATTATTTATTTTTTAAATATATATATATATATATATATAAGGTATTTTCCTTCAACTACCAAAAAAATTGTAACCAAAAAAAAAAAGAAAAAATAAAAAAAAAATAAAGAAAACATAATTAAACTATCTCTACTATAATGTTCGCAGGTCAGAATATGGAATTTTTCAGCAAAACAAGGGTCATAATATTTGTGTTACTCATTCGATCTGACTGGTTTTCGTACATGTCTGAGCTTTCATTGATATGAATATTATTATGAGCTATACATTCGGATGGCATTCGGCCAATAAAGCTAAAATAAACGGAGCATTGCTTGCACCAAATCGTTTCTTTTATCATGCAGATATGCACTTTATATATATGTATTTTGGGTGTTCTGGACCAAAGCTCTCGCTTTGCTCGAGTTTGATCCAGAAACACCCAAAATACATATATATAAAAACTTCTACCACAAGGTGCTGAAATAAGCTGAGCCAGAGTTATATTTTGAGATTTTTTAATAAAAGTTGAAATTTACACCTAAATCAACATAATGGTGATTTATTAAAACTTTTTTAAAATAGGGGTAGTGAAGAACACAAGTTTAAATTTTTTAGGTTTTGAGCTTTGTGTAGTAGTAAGGTTACGTGATTATTGTCATGTCAAATGTGCATATATATGTAACCGTTTCCGGATTATATACATGTATGTAACAGATTGGTAAGGTTACGTGATTATTGTCATGTCAGATGTGCAGGTTACGTGATTATTGTCACATGTATTAGCTCATGTGATAAGCGTCTATTTATATCAACCAATCGGTTATAGCTCATGTGATAAGCGTCTATTTATATCAACCAATCGGTCTTTCTGACGGGTATATAAGACAGAGAAACTACGGAATAGTATCTCTTGACATGGTGACATACCCTATGGGAATAGAGACCTGAAAGAGTAAGGATAAAACTAGGATTATTTTTCATGAAAGGTAAGTCCATTTAAATTTGTATGTATTTTTTTTTATATTTTTAGAAGGTTTCTAGGTTGAATACAAAGGTGGTGGATCGTACTCATACACATTACTAAAACAATTTATGACACACTTTTTAGACTTTTTTGTAAGGTTGCCATTGCTTCCTTTCTTCCCTGCTCCACTAGTTCTTTTTTTTGAACTTCACTAATTTCAAGTTTTTTTTTTTGATATATTGTTTTAAATTATAGTATCTCTCCAGTTCATCTAAAATCAACTTAAACTCTTACTCAGATATTTGTGCATCACTCAACGCTTTTGATATTAACTGCTTCATACTATATAACTTAGACTCTGCCAAAGTTTTTATTTCATGATGTTTTTGAGCTTTTGCATTAAGCGTGCGTCTGATAAAATTAGTACAAACACCTGTAGCTCCACATACTATTGCTGCTATTTCTAAAGGTAACAAAACTGGAACAACAAATCCAATCCCAGCCATAATAACACCTGCAGATTTCAAGGTAGTGTCAATTCCATCTGTAATATTAATACCACGTTTATATTTTTTATAAAGTGACTGACGTATATCTCGTTCTGTAATTAACTTTTTTTCAATTTCTGAAATCTTTTGTAATCTATAATTTTGTCCGTCTTCCACTGGCAACTTAGGATATATACTTGGTGCTGTCGGTTGCTTCGGCATTTTTTTTATTAATAAATAAAAAAATATATAAATTCAATTAATAATGATGCCACCGTATTTACAGCGGTAGCGTTGGCAATCTTGCATACAAAGTTAACAACAGAACAAGCACCAATCTCTAAAGGTTTATCAAAGTTATCATGATTGCGTGGATGATGTGAAGCGTTATGCCATAATTTGGTTGTTCAACACCATTGACAGAAACTATTACAGTTACGTCACCAACTAATCGTTCACATGCTAAACCTATTTCCATAATCCGTCCACGGCGTGTCATTACATGCCCCACATTTGATTCTGCCCCGCCGTTACCAAATGAGAGTATTCTATTTAACACAAGTGGGCCCTTAGCCTCCGCAAATATTGTTATAATCCCATATTTAAGATTATCAACTCTATCTCTCAAATGATCAAACTGGTCAACAAAAGGCAAAACTTGGCTATGTAAATCTGAAACAATATTTATCAAAGCCTCTAAGTCTTTTGTTTTTTTAGGTATTGTTGGTCCAAATATACTCATTGTTTTTTTTATAAAAATATATTTTTTAAATAATTTCTAAAACACAACTCATAGGCAAACCGTGATTATCTATCATGTTGCCATACTCATCTCTGACTTCTATTTTCAATTCAGTAATTGCATCATTCGTAAGACAGTGATATTCAGGATAAAAACTTGTATATACTATATCTCCAAACTGCTTATTTACTACAGGTACAACACCTATAATAGTGCTTGGTGCACCATTGAAATAATTACTACTCGTATTAACTTGTTTCAGATGAACATATAGCTGCTTATAAGGAGCTAAATCAATTGGGTAATCTCCTAAAGTAGTACCTGTCAACCATTTTCTGTCCTTGAATCCCAGCATTTTTGAAAGACCGCTTGACATTCGTGTCTCTATTGACGTATCTAAAATGGCTGCAGCACCTTGCACATAAATGGTTAGGGTAATATTTTTATTTAGAAATTGAAAACCTTTTATCAAGTCTTCAAAGTTATAGAGTCCATCTGGTAAATGTTCTATTTTATCTGGGTTTCGTATCTTTATGGTTTCATGAATAATATTATACCAACTGATAGTGTAAACTTTTTAATCCAACGCGCTTTTTTCCATTTCTATTATCAATATACTGTTGTAAGTTAATAGAATTGTTTATGTTTGAAATTGTATGAAACCTTTTTTTTTTTAATATATATATAAAATACAAATAAAAATGATTTCTAAAGAATTCAAATATAACCCAGGTGCTCACTATTCAAATACTTTTAGCAAGAAAGTAATAGATATAATAAATCAAAACATAGTCATTACATCAGACGGTAAAGACTTTAAAGCATCATTTCCCAATGTCTTTGAAAAATACAAACTTTCATACGTTAAATCAGATGATATAGTCCAAAGCTGGGGAACAGATTGGATGTTATTTTGGCAGAATCAGTTGAATTTTGCTATTTGGTGTGCGACAACTGGATGTGGCATTGATTTCAACAACCATCTAAAAGCTGATGCACTGGTTGGTTCATTATTTCGATTTCATGTCTATTACCAAGTCAGAAGAATATTATTTGAGATGAGTGTAGCAATGCCGCGAGACTCAAATTGGAATGCGTTTAATAACACATATAACCGAAACGCATACGAGAGAATATACAAGGAGTTTAACGTTGACTTAAATTCGGACTGGAGACAAAAACAAAGCTATAATGATGGTCTAGGAACAATGTATAATTACTGGACAAATATTGGTTATCATCCTTTGGAAAATACTGTATACGACAACAAAACGATGAGTTTCACAGTCTATGAGAGTGATAAAACATATCACATTGATTACATTGCACAAGGATCTGAGGCTGACAACAGCTGGTCTACTTTTATACTAGACAGTTCATCTGGATTCACAAACGCTGGAGTAGAAAGAATCAATGACAGCATAAGAACATACTGCTGGGCAATCCTTGGCTCACAATCACAAACAAGAACAGATATACTTGGAACTGGGACAGCATTTGATGCACAAAAACAATTTTTAGCAAATGTAGAGGACGCAATAAATAGCCCCATCGACTTGCCCAGTCACATTTCAAGATATGAAAACACCCTAAAATATGCAAGAAGTAAATTAAATTTTGTCTATGGAAGTGGATTGTACATGTCTCCGAGTGACATGGAATTAAGAATCGGAATAATACAAGACTACAATAATGAAATTGTAATAGCAACCGATGCACAAGCATTAGGATTGAATAATGATGTAAATGTAAAACCGGTGCCACCAAAAATTATTCAACCTTTTCAAGGCACCACAACAAAGACATTTTTACCGGAACATTCTGACTTTGATAAATCAATACATAAAACTATGGAGCATAACCCACCAGAAATAAAAAAAATAGCGATTGAACACGAAGATAACAAAACAACTATAATTGTTGGTACCATAATAATAGGTCTTGCTGCATTACTTATCTACGAGATTTAAACCACTGTTTGGCTGCCACATACAACAACCCGGAAACAAACACAAGCAAAGCCCATAGATTGTTACCAAGCCAATTAATAACATTACCTGTTGCAGATAAAAGCCATGATACTATTGCACCAATAACTCCTGGAAGTGCTGCAGCAGCTTTACCAGCTAGGTTGGCAAGAAGTTTACCAAGATTAAGTAGTTTTTTTTTATCCAATCCTTGACACTTGATGAATCAGGTTTTGGAGTTGGAACAGGTGCAGTCCCTCCTCCCTTTGTAGGAATAATGGCCTCAACTAAAACCCAAATAAACATACCAAATGCAGTTAAAATACTAACAATAGTAATACCTTGCTCCCTAAACAAGGTTTTGATCCTCTCACCAAGAGTTGTATCCTCGTTTAACATTTTGTTTATTGTCTCTTTTATTCTGCTTACTTGGTTACGAAAAGCTTTTCTGTTCTCATTTATAGCATCCATTCTTGCACCTCTCTCAACTTCAAGGTCTTTGATGCGGTCGCTAATTCTCTTTATCTGGAATTCATCATTATCAGTCTTAGCTTGTTCTAACTTTTGTTTTTCTCTTGTTATGTCTTTATCAAGTTGTGTGAGTTTTGCCAAGTTATTGGTGAGTTCTTCCTTGACAGTTGTCATCGCTTTTACTATTCCATCCATTTCACACTTGTCTATATTTGTTTGTGTTTCAGCATCAGGACGCTCTATCACATCCCAGTCATAAAATGATGTCTCTATGTTATCCATTGATGTCTCTATGTTATCCATAATATGTGAAATATCTTGTAATGGAATAGCATCCACATTATCTGGTAAATCGTTTCTTGTGCTCTCCAACGCTTGCCGAGCTTTTTGTGATAATTTTGTTTTACTGTCATACTCCGGCAAATTCAAAAATTGTCTTACCGCCATTGTTCTCCTTGTTCCCCCAGAGCCAATAACCCTGTTATATTCACCTACCAAAGAACTAAGAGCAAGGAATGTAAAACAACCTTGCATAGCAGTTATTCTTATTTCTTTATCACCAACAACCCAGTATAATGTTTTGCCATTATCTGATACTTTAAACTGGTTATAATCCATTTTGTCCGGTGCCATTTTATATCGTTTTTCTATTTCATCATAAAAGGATTTTACAAGATTTTTCTTGAGTGCTTCAAGTTCGGATTCTTTCAACTCCCCACGAAGTTCAGCAATATGGTCGCTTTGATTAAGAAGACTTCTTAGAACAGGCTCATCAGGCACCATCGGTGCATCATCATCATCAAAATCATAATATTCATCATAATCATCTCTATCAAACGCAGGATTGTCATATTCGAATCCTCCTTCAGCCATTGTTTATTTTATTTAATTTTAAAAAATATATTTAAAAAATAAAAACAATGTCGGCTTACGGAAACAAACTCAACCCTCATAGAAAACTAAGACAACCTCATGGTGCCAAGGGCATCCGCACAAGTGTAGTAATAACTAATAATCCATCAACAATAGACCAAAACCAGCAACTGCTTGTGAGATTTCCAAATCTAAGTACTAATGATGTGATAGTTCCTCGTACTGCTCGTCTTGCCTTTGAAATAGAACTTAAAAGCAGAACAGACGCCAACGCTACTCTATTCCAGAATCTGGGTAGAGCAATTGTGAAAAAAATGACAATAAGAATAAGTGGCAATGAAGTCATGTCAATAGATGACAGTGATATATATCATTGTTATGTTGATTTATGGAAAAGCCCTACCGAACGATTAAACACAGCTTACCAAGGTATTGGTAAAGCAAACATGTTAAAACATAGAGTTGGTGCGGGAGATGCTTCCTCAGACACCGAAGATGAAGCTATAGCAGCAGCTTATGGAAATAGATTTTGTATTCCACTGGACTTTGAAATGTTAGAAAGTCATATGCCATTTTATCAAGCGGGGCTTGGTGATAGGCTAGAATATGAATTAACGTTTAACGATTATAACAAAGTTATCAAAAGCACTGATGCTGATGCATCTTATGTAATAAAAGATATTTGCTTGGAATTTGATACAGTTAGTGATGTTGAATTAGCCAGACAAATAAGACAGCAAACCAATGGTAAGATGTCATTTATGTATGATCGTATCTTGCGACATAGACAAATAATAGCCAACAAATCTAAAACCCTTTGGAATATCAACATTAATGTACCAGCACGGAGCATGAAAGGTATTCTAATGCTGTTTGAAGACCCAGAAAGAACAGACACAGAATCCTTTTACAACCCAAAGATTGAAAAGGTTGAAATGACAATAGAGGGAGTACCAAATCAGTTGTATAGTCAGGTCATGAAGGCATATCAACATTGGGATGAAATCAACAAATATTTTGCTTTAACATCAAAAAGAAACAAAGAGACAGAAATAGCAGCGAGGGACTTAAACTTTACCAATGTTTCTCTTGAGACTTATCTGACAAAATCATATGCTTTGTGGCTTGACCTTAGAACATGTGATGACAATTTATTACACGGCAGTGGAAGAAGAATAGAAAACGGCAGTGAAGGCATAACGATATTAATAAATAAAAAAAGCAGATGCAGATCAACCTTTAAATATTTATATATATATAATACAAGATGCGCAAATCAATTTCGAAGATGAAAGATTCAAAGAAGCACGATACTAAATATCCTAAATATTCACACAGTGCTATTATCTGTGGTCAGACAGGCTGCGGTAAAACAGAGTTTGTTCTTGACATACTTGAACAAGAGTATGTTGGAGTTTTTGAACATATAATTATATTGTGTCCAACCATAGAGTGGAACGAGGCTTATAAAAATAGATCCTGGATAGGAGATGTAAGAAATCCGAGAGATAAAAAAATAACAATTGTCAATCCCGTTAGCAAAGGCAAAGAAATGTTACAAGAACTGTTGCGTTTCTTTTTCAATAAATATGCTGGCAAGCCCACATTATACATCATTGATGATTGCTCAGCCACAAAAGAATTAACAAAGAAAAAGGATAGGTTATCAGAGTTGGCATTCTCCGGTCGCCACGCCAAACAATCAGTGTGGGTTATTTCACAGAGATATAATTCTGTATTGAAAGATTTAAGGGAGCAAGCAAAATGGTTGTGTATGTTTTACACCAAGGACAGAGATAGTTATGAAAATTGTTTGAGAGAGAATGATGTTATTCCAACGCTGGAGGAGAGAACCAGAATAAGAAAAGCTTTAGCTAAGACTAAATATTCCAAGTTAATTTTGAGGACTGATCAACCAACTGGTTATTGGGTTGAATAATTTTTAACAGCAATGCTTTTTTTCTAACAGCATTGCTTTGTTGCTAATAGTAATACTAACAGCAAAGTAGCAATGTTAATAGCAATACTGACATGAAAATATAATGAAAATATCAGAAAATATAGTAATGCTTATAGCATTGCTCATAGCAAAGTAGCAATGTTAATAGCAATGCTTGCAGCAAATTAACAATGCTAATAAAAAAAATAGCAATATTAATAACAATGCTATTAACAATACTAACAATTACTAGTTGCATGAATATCGCAGCTGGTTGTTTTGTATTTTATATTTATTTCAAGATAAAAAATAAGATTATTAATATAAAAATGAATGCGGAAGAACTATTACAAGATATATCGGAAGGTTTCACAGAACGTGATGAATCAAAGCAACAACAAAAAAAGAAGAAAGATTATCAGCCATAGTGGCTGGCGGTGGTAGCCGTCAATATTTGGGTAAAGACATACAACTCACAAATATAGATAGCATGCCCCCGGATGAAATTAACAAACTTTACTGCAGATATGAAGCAAGGCTTGGGGCACGTATGACTAAGACTTTAGGCAATTCTTTTATTAACTTGTATGTGATGGGAGTATCAAAATATTTTAATGTAACCAATCCACCAAAACTGATAGAAGATTTGGAGGAAAACCCATTTATTAATCATGCCTTGACAAGTGCTTGTTGTGAGTTGTATAACAGGTATGGGATGTGCTTAGCGCCATTTACAGCAATACTGACTACTGTTAGACATATTGATTTTAATAAAAATAAAAATATAGATAATATAAATGGAGAACCAAGAGAATGAAGTTATACCTTTTGTTACACAACCTATTGAACAACAAAAAGTAAAAAATCCAAAACGAATAGAGGCTGGGAAAAAAGGAGCAGCGGCAAGAAAGGCAAAGCGTTTGCTTCAAGATGCTGCAAAGCAAGATGCTACAAATCAAAATGCTGCAAAGCAAGATGCAAATGAAATAACAAAAATAACAATAGGTGAAGAAGAACCAAAAAAAATCAAAATAAACGTATACAAAAATTATATTCCACCGTGTCTGGTTTTATTAGACATTGCTGGGTTGGGTTTGTATATTTATAACAAGAAATCTGCTGCGCAACCTGTAGCTGTGCAACCTGTTCATGTTGCACCAAAAGACCCGTTTGATTTTTAATAATTTATTTTAAAAAAATAATCATATAAAAAAAAATGGCAGCAAGTATTGACGGAAAACAAATTGTAAATATGATGTATCACGCTTTGATGGAAACACTGCTAACTGTTGGATATTCTGAGATTGGCAGAAAACTACTAAAAAGACCAGCCCCTAAAGTGGATTTTAATATGGTAGATGTTGGGATGCTGTCTGTGGATATAATGTTAGCAATGGCTACAAAGGATATGCTGATTAAGCAAGGTATTATTCCTGCGGATATTATGAAATAATTTAAAAAAATATAAATAAAAAAATGGCAAGTGCAGTAGCAATGATGATAGGTGGCGCATTAACAAATGCATTGGCGTTTAGCGGTTCAAATTATTTCTTTTCAAAAATGGGAAGTCATTCAGATGAGGAAAGACAAAGGCATGACAAAGCAGTGGAACAATTAAACGCAGCACAAGCGGAGTGGAATAAAAAAAGAACAGAGAGATTAGATTTTATTAATGAGCAACTGCAAAAGGAGCATCATGCAGAGCAGACTTTTGATGATGTAGACCAAGCTATGAAGCAGTATTATTATACAACTGGCAAACATTTGCTTTTGGAACCGGAGCCCAAGTTGAGTGATTTTTATACACCATCTCCGGATCAACAGAATAGAGAAATTACGTTTATTGTGGTGGGCATGGCTGCAACTGGATTTGTGGCGTATAAATTGAGTTCATAAAAAAATAGTTTAAAACTATAATTACTTTAGATTTGGAATGACTAAGTATGTTTACTTTGAAAAAACTAAGTCATATGCGTGATACCTATTTTTTTTTTTTTTAACATGGTTTCAATCCAAGTGGTCGCATATAATATTGTGGTTTAGCACTCTTCTCTAATTTATTTTTGAGATGATCAGGCGCCCATACTTCACCGTTGTCTAATAATGTCAATACCATGGATGGACCATATTCAGTATCTACTATTTTTGTATCTGTAATGTTGTATATTTTATCTATTTCCAAGTCTGTCCATTTCTTTGTGCTATTTTGATATTGCTCTTCAAGCAGTTCATCAAATTGTGCAGTTGTGATTTCCATTTTTTTTATAGTTATATAAAGTTTAATCTTTAGTAGAAAAAATGGAAAAGATTTATTACAGCCCAAAAGGATTTTGGAAAGGTTACTCAGCAGTTAAAATATTGTCAAAAGAGGCTGGTGTCAGTAAGAAACAGGCATTAGAATTTTTAAAGAAACAAGCTTTGTGGCAGATTTATTTACCTGCGCCAAAGAAAATAATTAGACCCAGGTTTGATGTTTCTGCTAAGAATGGAGTGCATCAAGCTGATTTGTTATTTTTACCGCATGATACTTTTGGCTTTGGTCGTGGACGCAAGACATATAAATATGCGTTGACTGTTGTTGATATTGCAAGTAGATATAAAGAAGCAGAGCCACTGACTTCCAAGGATAGTAAAGAAGTTGCTAAAGCATTTGAGAAAATATACAGTCGGCATTTGAAATATCCAAAATTATTACAAGTGGATCCAGGCAGAGAATTTATGGGTGCAGTATCACAGTTGATGGCAAAACACAAAGTAAATATCAGACGGGGCAGAACAGAAATACACAGAGACCAAGCTTTAGTGGAAAGATTTAACAGAACATTAGCTGAAAGATTGTTTGGTTATCAGTATGCTAAGGAAATAGATTCACAAAAACGCAATAGGGAGTGGGTAAAGAGATTACCAGAAGTTGTTAAAGCAATAAATGCGGAAACAAAAAAGCCTCCTCCTGTTGAAACAAAAATATTAAAAGGTGATCCTATCTGTATGAATGCAAGTGTAAGATATTTATATCAACCCGGGGAACAAGAAGGTGGAAGACGCAGAGCAACTGATCCAATGTGGAGTGTAGATATTCACAAGATTAAAAGTTATATGGTGACGCAAGGTATAAGAGTTTATTATTTGAAAGCACCAGCGCCACAAAGAGGATTTGTCAAAGAAGAATTACTTATTGTTCCTGCTGATACCCAAATTCATAAGTTTTTATAAAATCCATGGGCATCAGTTTTAATACCGTCTGGTGCTATGTATCTTTTAGAGTAAAATGGTGACAGTGTTACTTTGTTTACTTTTATGCCATATATCTCATGCTTTATTGAGCGTATAATATTCATTTCATGGGTGTATTTTTTCTTGCCAAACAATGCATCCTTGTAGTTCTCAAAGTTTATGTGTTTTTCGACTACATATTTTTTTACACCCTTTGCTTTCTTAATAATCTGCTCATTCACTTTCAAAATAGAATCTTGTTTGGATCTTAATCCAATATTTTCATCTTCCATTGCTTTCTTAACAATCTGCACATCCGCTCTCAACATCGAATATAGTTTGGATCTTATTCCAGTATTCTTAGCTATATACTCATCTATAGAATCACTATCATCTTTTATTTTATCTGTTATTTTATCTACTACTTTCTCAATTATCCGCTCATCCGCTCCCAAAATATAACATAGTTTGGATTCGACTATAGGAACACATTCATCTTTTATTTTGTCTGTTACTTTCTCAATCATCTGCACATCCGCTCCCAAAATAGAATATAGATCGGGTCTTGATTCAATATACTCAACTATCGGAACACCAGGACATTCATCTTTCATTTTATCTATTACTTTCTCAATCATCTGCTCATCCGCTCTCAAAATAGAATATAGTTTGGGCCTTAATCCAACATACTCAACTATAGAAACACCAGCATATTCATCTTTATTTTACCTAATACTTTTTTATTTGTATCATCGTGCAGTGGATGGTATTTCGGATAATCACTTAAGTCATACTCATCTTTCATTTCAGCCATGTCCTTTTACACATCTTCTGTTTTGATATCTACCAGCAAGCTGTCAGTGTCGGTGTATAATAAAGTACAGTCATCTCCGTACCTTTTCTTTAGGGTATTATTGTACCAGTCATACATCATGTACTTTGATAAATCGAATACTGACATCCCAACATAGATTGGTTTGTTTAATGTTAATTTTGTTTTGTTCACATGTATTGCTGACAATTCATCTGAAAATTTTATACGCCTGTTAAAGTTGGGTTTGGCTATTATTTTTCTTATCTTTTCATTTTCGGAGCCGTCAGTTCTGACTAGTTTTATATCTGTCCGCTTTCTTTAGTTTCATGCCCAAAGATAAATACAGTTCCAGGTCTTTGTGATGTAATACATATTTTTCTTTGTCCATAAGATTGGGAACTAGTTGTTCTGTATTTATCATGCTATTATTTTCCAACAGATCTGTCTGGTATTCAGACAACCATTCTTTTTTCACTGCTAATCTTTCCGGTGCAAGTGGATAGTCATTGTGAGCTTCATGGAGTTCTTTAGGATATTCTAGATCTACTTCAAGTATTTGTCCTTTGCCAGGTTTTGGTCCTTTGCCAGGTTTTGGTTTAGAATATTTTCCTTTGTTTTTGGCTTTCCAAACAAAGCCAGAATATGGAAGTGGCTGACTCATTGCCCATCCATAAAGATTATTTGCATCACAATACATTAAGAAGTTGTTTGACTCGTTAGGGTTATAATCAGTTACATGTGGATTGTTTGCTTTGGCATATCGTTTTGATACCATACTTATGCCACCTCGCATTCCTTTTTCTAGAAACAAGTGCTTGTCAATGTCTGTCAAAAGTTCTAAATTTATTTTTGAATGTTTAAGTAAAGCATCCCAAGATAATCCAGGTGCTGTATAGTAATGTAAAGCATCAAGTTTGTATGCACTCATACATGTTTTTCTAAAAGTTTGAAACACATCTGCTAACAGACTTACATCAGTTTTTAGATATAAATCATGATAGTCTCCAAGAGTTTTACAGTTAAACTCTTCCCATATTTTTTGAGCGTATTAGTAATCTTCTTGGGTAATACCTTCACCTCTTAATTTACTGTAAAATGCTTCTATGGGTGGTAATTGCGTTTCCTTGAATCTTTCCATACTGTCCATATATTCGTATGGATAAACACCTTTTCGTAAAAGTAAATCTGTTTGTTCTCCAAACTGATTTTTGATAATTTTAAAATCAAATTTGTCTGTTGCTTTGACCAATTTTTCCAGAGACGAAGCCATAAACTGAAAGCTATCCAAGAATCTAAGTTGCCCGGCACTAAATGAAATATACTTTTCAGCGTTGTTTGGAATGCATGTAATATTACCTGTCATTTTATGTATTTTTTGCATTATAAGATGACTATCATATCCTTTGAGATTATGAAATACAACAGGGATGATTGTTTTATTTGGTTTTATTTTCAGTTTTAGGTTACAGTTTTTATGTGCTGCACCTCTGTATTCTCCTGTAAAATGACAGTGGTCTCTTACTTTACCGTTTTTACATTCATTACCTATTTCATTCTCGCATATCCAACAGTGTGTTGCTTTTTCATAATCTTCCTCATTTTGTTGTGTCATGATTAATGGTTTTGGGTGAGCAAATATTTTATTAATGTTGCTCTTCTCACATTCTAAGTGATTTAAAAACTTTTCAACAACATTTTCACCTCTGTAAATAACAGGTTCTTTAGCTTTGCCATCATATCTGACAACCTGGTGTCCAAAACCACAAGCTTCGTGTACATTTTGAATTTCAGATTTCTTTCCAAATTTGATTGATTGCGGTTTGATTATACTCTCAAAATCAGCATATATTGCATAAGGCACAGGCATCTGATTTTGATGATTTTTAAATTGTGTGTGATTTTTACCTTCTTTTTGCATTTCTATTCTGCAAGAATTTTTGTTGATACCATCACAGTCTTCTTTGTGTTTGGTAAGTAGATCTTCTCTTGAAAAGCCGTAAAGACAACGATCGCAGAAATAAGTTTTACCGTGATGTTTGTTTTGATCATAAAGTAATCTATTTAAATTTTTAATCCAGCAATAGTGATATTTTGTTGTTATTGTTTTTGGTTCGTTGGAATAATCATCAGGGTTATAATTGTCATCTATAATTCCTTCTTCATTATTTGGATCATCTTCATCTTCATTTTCTAAATCAACCTCAACGTCTTCAGAAATTAAAAGCAAGTTAATTCTTTTTATTTCTTGCGGTTGCTCTGATATTCTATATGAAAATACAGATACCCTTTTTCCTGTGCATCCGTAAACATTAATAGCAAGGTTGTTTTGTTTTTCTACTTTGAAAATTTGAGAAATTGGAGTGGGAAAATCAATGCCATCTTTCTTTAAGAGCTCTATACTAGGATACTTTGATAATCTGTCTGTGTGATCTGCAGCTGGATTTAAAGCTGAATTTATTGCATGAAACAAACATTGATCATCGTCGTTTTTTACCTTGATTATTGCCTTCTTGTCAGCTACTGCTTTGGGTAAAGGAATATATGAAGAACCTTTTAAAGGTTCGTATTTTGCTATATTTAAGTAAAACTTAACACAGTGATCAATTTCCAATCCAGATGCTGTATTTGTAAATCTTTCTAAGCTTTCTTGTATAAATGCAGATGACTCATCGTAAAACTCATTTATTTTTTCAGAGCTCAAGATGGCATTTTGTTCACTGCGTAACACTGCTGTGGTATATTTTTTGTTAGCGCCGTCGTCTTTAAATAAATCTACAGTTAGACCAAATTGAAACTTTAATCCATTCGTCTTTTTTAGCTCTTTGATAATTTGTTCTGTAATAATGGATTTTTTATCACAAAATAGTTTTTGAGGGTCTTTATATTTTTCAACAGACATCTCGTATGCTTTTAATAAACAACACATTGGTTTGTCAACCAGTTTTAATTCTGGGATACTTTTTTTAGATTTTCTATCATTAAACTCTTTCAGTTCATTTATAACATTTTCCTGTAATTTAACATATTTCTGCTTTTCTCGTTTACGTTGTTTTTTAGCACGTCGTCTTTTGAGTAAATTTTCTAATGTTTGAGATTTAACCTATGGGTTTCCTTTGGAACTTCTTTAAGAGGTTTTAATGCATTTATACCGTTAGATAGTGTTTGCTTATCTATTACACCTGTATCAAACAGGCGTATTAAATTTCTTATAGTCTATTCGTTTTTTTCCATTTCCTTTATTTGTTATATATTAAAAAAAAAAATTAAATATAAAAATAATTATATACAAAATAGACAATGGAAATCAATGTTTGTAAATTTCTTAAAATTGGATTACATAATCCATGTAACAATAAGCCAACAAAAGATTCTAATTATTGCAGTTTGCATAAATATAGATTAAAAACAAGTCATGCATTACCGTGTCTAATATGTAAAAAAGGCACTTCTGCAAAATATCAAGTGTGTGTTGGTTGCGGTGCAGCTTCAATTAGAAAAATGAACGATTATTGGAGGTTAAAGTCGTATAATGCTGAGTGTCTCAGATTTAGACGTATTACAGTTTAAATTATATTTTGATAACTTATAAACAATTTAAACTTGCAATCTTCACTACCCCTATTTTAAAAAAGTTTTAATAAATCAAGTAAATCACCATGGTGATTTACTTATATATATGTATTTTGGGTGTTTCTGGATCAAACTCAAGCAAAGCGAGAGCTTTGGTCCAGAACACCCAAAAAACATAGATATACTTTTCTGCCTAATAAAGGGGTGACCTATTAAATTTTGCTTTAATTAGGCACTGGCCATTAAAGCAAATCAATGCGGAATCCCTCGGCGTTTATTGTACGTAACCTTATCTGACGTCATGCACGTAACTTTGCCTGACGTCATAAAACAAACAAAAAAACAACAACATGGCGACGTCCTCGATAAGCGTACCATTCTGAGAAATAGGTAATAATAGTAATTCATACAGAAAATATGGATAATCTACATGATAAATAGAATATTATGTCAGTGCCTTTTACTATCAAGTTTATTAGGCTCGGCACGAAAACGAAGAATGGCTCGGCAGAGCCTCGCCATTCTTCGTTTTCAAAGCCTCGCCTTATAAACTTGATAGTAAAAGGCACTGACATAATATTCTCTATTTCTCTATTCAGGATAACCTGCTTTTCTTTTGGTGTTATACTTTGAAACCCAAAAGCTGCAAACTTTTGCTTATCATTTGCAACGGTATATAGGTTATTAATTTGTCGCGAAAAATGAGGATCAACCTATCATAATACAATGTACATCGTGAAATTAGTTAAAAATAACTTAAAACCAAATACGATGGGAGCATACTTCCATAGTTTATCGAAAATCGTTCTAAAAACGGAGGTAAATTTAAAATTACGAAATCTGGAATGTTTTTGTTTGAGAATAACAATCTTTTGTGAACACATTTCAGCGATTGTTAAACAATGACAGAATGGGCATTCTTGTCAATGCCAAACATTACATTTAATTAAAGCATACGTTTGTATAATGAAATAAGTTGTTTTTGATATATGGGAGGTAATTCTGATACTTCGCGTAGAAAAAAACAACTAACACAACTTTCTGAAAATCACATCCTTTACGTAGCATTTCTAATATTTTCAGTTATATCATTGTTCGTATGTTTAATATATTTCCCAAAACTCGTGATAATCTTGTTTTGTTCAGTATATTATATATTACATGTTCTATGATATTTTATTCAATTAGTTAAACGTATTTATATTACATCAATTGCGAAACAAGTTCCTGCAACTTCAATAAATCACTGTCGATGGCTTCCTGGGTAGAACCAGTACTAATTAATGTAGATTAATTACCTTGCTCAATGATAAATAACTTGGTAGCGGCGAGGATCGAACCCATGAAATCTCGATCTGGAGTTCGGCGCTCTATCGCTGGACCATTAATTATTCAATAAGAGTAGCACTCAGTTATGATATTTGCCACGGTCACGGGGCCCACTTCTGATTTCTTCACTACTCTATGCTGCGCGGATCCAGAACCATGGCCTGGGGAAAATACGAAGTTTGAGATTTTGAGAGATTCTAAGAGACTTTCAAAAAAAAACATATTTTCAAGTTAATTTAATATTGATTTCTTATTTTTATCTTATGTAAGTAGCAAATGACTTTACAAAATTTAACTGGTGCATCCACAGTTGACCTTGTAAGTTTATTTACAACATGACGTCACGCAAACTTCGACTTTATGCGCGTGAAAAAAAACTCGCGAATAAACTAGGCTAATCGCAAGTGGGCGCTTTAAATGACCAAATTACCCAGACTGATAACTGCAAGTTAGGCATATACATCATGTACATGATATAGTTTTGGCAGGCTGAGACTATTACAATATACAATAAGCATAATAACACAGCATTCGTTCGTCTTAACATGTAGCGTAAACTATTCATAAACGATTAACTTATAAAACAAATATACAACAACGTGATTGGAAAGTTTCTTTATTCAGGTACTGAGTAAATTATTCAATGGTTAGGTTCCCTTCTTTAGCAAGCCCTTACATAACGCTAGCATACATATCGCTCTATTGCTGACCGCGCTCTTATATAACACATTTCCTGGAATGTTACTCTATATCGTATATTAAATAGTTAAACTGTATCACTCATACATATACTTATTTGACAGAAATTGTGGTCCACAGAATAGTCCATTTATCCAGTGAGTGCAGACGAGACATCATCTCTGAATAAAATAAGCCATTTTATCGCATCATCTAAATTTCGTATTTGGTTGAAAATTTCTCTTGGCCATATCCCATCGATTTTCAACTAAATGTTCTTCATTAAATTAGTTTAGTAGTTTATCGTATCGGTTTTATGTACGCTGTAACACCTATATCATAAACGACCATTGGTAAACCATATGAACATTATCGGTGTTATAATAATGAAGATTATATTTAATAGAGACAAACGTCTGTGACATTTTATTTAGAATTATTCACTCTCCACTGTCCGTGAAATTGTAATGGAGTTTCCAAATTGAAATAAAATGATATGCGAATACCGACCTTTTTTTACCCTGAATTGCAATCAGATATGTTAAATTAGCAGCAAATGTATCAACTTTTAGAATACAAAGTGGTGTGTGTAATTCGTATTGGATTTCAAAATGACGTTAAAAATGAGGTTCCAAATGTAGTATTTTTAGGCCTTATGACGTAAACTTATTCGGAATTATATTACATATAATTGAGAGAAAGCTTCATTCTTTTCACTAATTAATTTTAAAACCTATTTTTGGATTCCATCGAGAAAAAATAGTTTGCTCATAAAGGGATAGCATACGCGTGTGAATGTATCCGATTTGCAGTTGCCCGTGAGGTACGTTTCTGCATTCTACATGTCGATTAAGTCGAAAGTTTTGCCGTATCACCTTTGCACGTGCGCTCTGCCATTAAAATGAAGATCGTTTTTAAGCCAGCCATGGCGACGTTTATCAATAAACGAAACTACAGAGAACCAGGATTACAACAACTGTGAAATACATGAAACTAGCTCGGCTGTTGTTATCAGAGTCGTTTCTTTGTGGTTGTAGTTTTCTCCAAGCATCGTTATCAAAGTCTTCCAAACAGATTGCAACCGTCGTTAAGTTGTCATCCGTCTGAAGACCGATCCCGAACCTCTTCTGATCTCGGTATAAGTTATACTCATTGTCTCCTAGCACCAAGTCGTGAGATAGAATACGAATCTCGTTAAGGCCAACTTCTACCTCTGACAAATCAAGTCTGACCTGCATGAAAAGAAAATCCGAGATATAAAGGACAATAAAGCTTTTTAGGATCAGGTAATTAAACCGGACTTGTTAGTTTTCACTATGATTACGGTAAAAAAGTAAGTTGCATTGTGGTTTACAATCCAAAGACGGGACAATTACATGTTTTGTAATGACATCCGAAGAATATAATAACTTAAACGTATTTATAAAACATATATATGGATACGGCTGCTTGTAAAACATGTGTTCCAGTAAGTATTTATACATGTATCAAAATAAAAACATGAATTGAAATATAAAGACCTCTTTTGTTGAAATTACGGAAAATAATTCGGTGTTTGAAAGTTTTCAATAAAGAAAAGCTCGTAAACAGCTTTTTTCGGAAGAAGTATAATTATATAGACGTTCAAAACAAAATTATGTACACAGGAAATATATCTTTCACAGAAAACAACCAAAAAAAGCAACAAAATACAAACTCGCCTTCAAACAAATATAATTACAAAGTTAATAAGAGGCAAGGCCTGTGACATAAGAAACTAAGAAATATAAAAAGATCGGACAGGGAAAGTAGCATTCAAGGAGGTCAATCAACCACAAAACACAGAAACAAACACGCAAACAGGCAAACAAGAAGGCAAAGTAATAACAAATACAAACGACAAGCGGATTGACATAGTCTACCGCTTTGGAACGGTCAGTAGCTAAAAGGCTGCTGCAGGGGGTTTAAAAAAGGTTCTTGGGTGTACCAAACCGTACTCTTACCCTACTGTCATCACAATAATACGGGACCGCCACATAAAGTTTGTTCCTGGGATAGAATGTGATTTACCTACAGGTGTAAATACCTCATGCAATTGTCAATAGTCAGATACGGGTTCGACTGAGAGGGCGGATCTATGAATTATAATTTTATTTCTAAATATTCAAAAATTGTTCAAGCTTGTAATGCCATAGCCCAATTCGTGAGTCATATTTTATTACAATTAAACTGATATGAATAAAACTATACACATTAGTGGTTTATACCTCGAGGCAACATATTGGTTTACGTCACTGACAAAAAACAACAACACGAATTTCGTGAAATGGCGAATTAAATACGGTGGCAACCAAAGAAAAGGTTAGAAGTCCAATTATTTTTCAATTAAAAGAAATATAAAAAGATCGGACAGAGAAAGTAGCATTCAAGGAGGACAGTAAACCACAAAACACAGAAACAAACACGCAAACAGACAATAAAGAAGGCAAAAGCAATAATAAATGCAAACGACATCAAAAACACCAAAGGGTTGACAATAGGGCTACCGCCTTGGAACGGTCAGTGGCAAAGTAGGCCACTGGGGGTTTAAACCGGTTCTAGGGTGCACCAAACCTCACACTTACCCTACTGTCATCCCATTAAAACAGGACAGTGTAAATAAAGAAATCCCCGCCATGATCTAATCTCTAACCAACAAGGCTAGCACCAATAGGCAATATAAGTAAAACACAAATATGCTCGTGTAAATTTAATACAAAAAACAATAGCCTAGAAAGCCACAATGAAGGTACTAAATGACTTGGCAGAAGCCAGAGCAGTAGGAGAATAAACCATTAAGGGCTCGACAAGAAAGATCATAGGGTAAGTGTGAGGTTTGGTGCACCCTAGAACCGGTTTAAGCCCCCAGTGGCCTACTTTGCCACTGACCGTTCCAAGGCGGTAGCCCTATTGTCAACCCTTTTGTGTTTGTGATGTCGTTTGCATTTTTTATTACTTTTGCCTTTTCGTTTGTCTGTTTGCGTGTTTGTTTTTGTGTTTTGCAGTTGGCTGTCGTCCTTGAATGCTGCTTTCCCTGTCCGATATCTTTATCCTTGTTAAAAAGTTTGCATATTGTAAAACTTAAACATTTACTTGGTAATGTCTCCCCCACTCTGTGGAGGGGAGACATATTGATTTTCTGCTGTCTGTCGTCTGTCGTATGTATGATCATTACCAAGTGTAGTTGCGCGTTTCGTCGCCGTATTCCGGCTGAGTAATTTGTGGCGGAGTTATGGCCCTTTAAAGGTTTTAATACACAAATATTGTCCTGACTAGTTATCCTTAACCCCTGGTCGGATTTTAACGCAACTTTGTAGGGATGATCAATACCAAGCCTAGGTATGCATATCGTCGCCGTGTTCCGGTTGAGTGATTTTTTTGGCGGAGCTATGGCCCTTTAAATGTTTTAATACACACACTTTGTCCGGACTAGTTCTCCTGAACCCCTGTCCGGATTTCAGCAAATCTTCGCTGGGATGATCAATACCAAGCCTAGTTATGCATATCAAAGCCGTGTTCCGTTTGAATGCTTTTGGCAGAGTTATGGCCCTTTAAAGGTTTTAATATACACATTTTGTCCGGACAAGTTCTCCTGAACCCCTGGCCAGCTTTCAAAGAAACTTTGCTTGGATGAACAGTACCAAGCCTAATTATTCATATCATAGCCGTATTTCAGTTGAATGAATTTTGGCAGAGTTATGGCAGAGTTGTGGTCCTTTTAAGATATTAGTACACAGACTTTGTCCGGATTAGTTTTCCTTAACCCCTTGCCGAAAGTTTACAGAGATGATCAGCACCAAGTCTTATTGCGCATTTTGTGGTCGTGTTCCGGTTGAATTATTGTTGGCAGAGTTATGTCCCTTTATAGGTTGTTTTAATACACAATCTTTTCCCGACTAGTTCTGCTGAACTGCTGGCCAGATTTGTACCGAGCTAAGTTGAGCATATCGTCGCTTTCTTCTAGTTGAATGATTTTTGGCAGGGTTTTGGCCCTTAAAAATTGTTAATACATACACTTTATCCGGACTAGTTCTCTTGAGCCACTGACCAGATTTCAACGAAACTTGGCAAGGAAAATCTGTACCAAGCCTAGTTACGCATATCTTCGCCGTTTTCCGGTTACATTTGTCGGAGTTATGGCCCTTTAAAGGTTTTAATACACAAAATGTGTCTGGACTTGTTCTCCTGAACAGCCAGTCGGATTTCAACGAAACTTTGCAAGGATGTTCAGTACCAAGCCTATCTAGGCAAATGTGTTCTACGTGAATGATTTTTTGCGGATTTATGGCCTTTTCTTCAGTGGGGGAGAGATCTATTTTTAATAAAAACAACCTGCAGTTTTAAACAGGTTATCGCATTTAAACTGATTTTAAAGGTCCATAGAGCACGGATGCCCCCACTTAGGTCACTATGCCATAGCATTTTGATAATGAGCATAAAGACTGATAAACACTTACGTGCGCATCTTCACTTGCTGGTCAATATTCCTGTAAAGTTTGGCGACCGTGGGATAATGGAGGAGGCCGCGACCCAATTTCTTCAGTCCCTCTTTTGACTAAGTCAATGTCCACAACTCTGTTGTTCTTAGTCCAAAAAAAAAATAAAAATCTCAAATGCGCATCTTCATTATCTTGTAAAGTTTGGTGACCATGGGTTTAATAGTTATGGAAGATCACGCGACACAAGTTGTTCAGCCCCTATTTGACTAAGTCAAGGGCCATAACTCCGTGATACTTGGTCCAAAATAAAAATGAATACACATGTGCGCATCTTCACTTGCTGGTCAACATTCCTGTAAAGATTTGCGACCGTGGGTTAAATATTAAAGAAGGAGTGCGCTACACAAGTTTTTCAGCCCCTATTTTGTCTAAGTCAAGGGCCATAACTCTGTGGTTCTTGATCCAAAATAAAACGAAAACCTAGGTGTGCATCTTCACTTGCTGGTCAACATTCCTGTAAAGTTTGGCGACCGTGGGTTAAATAGTAACGGAGAAGGGCGCGGGACAAGTTGTTAAGCCCTTATTTTGACTAAGTCGAGGGCCATAACTCTGTGTTTATTGGTGCAGAATAGGAATGAAAACTCATGTGCGCATCTTCACTTGCTGATCAACATTCCTGTAAAGTTTGGTGACCGTGGGTTAAATAGTAATGGAGTAGGGCGCGACTTAAGTGTTCAGCACTTATGTTGACGAAGTAACGGGCCATAACGATAATGGACCTTTGGAAACGGCCGAACACGACACATACAAAATATTGCAGTCTCGGTTTGATTGAGACTACTCTGTTGTTCTTAGTCCAAAATAAAAATAAAAATCTCAGATGCGCATCTTCACTAGCTGGTCAACATTCTGTAAAGTTTTGTGACATTGGGTTAAATAGTTTATATTTAAATAGATGGAGGATCACGCGACACAAGTTTTGTCAAGGGCCATTACTCTGTGGTTCTTGATCCAAAATAAAAATGAAAACCCAGGTGCGCATCTTCACTGTCAACATTTCTGCAAAGTTTCGCGCCCGTTACGTGAGTTAAATAACGGAGGATCGCGCGACACAAATCTATCGTAAGTTTGGACATACGGACGGACGGACAAGTGCACATCTAAGTGGGGGCATAACAATGGTTTGCATTGTTTTTGATTTCATTTTAAGATTTTTAGTTGACCTGTTGAGCGAAGCTTTAATCGCTCTGCTAAAGTTATTTTAAATGACACAAATTGATATATCAAATTCAAACTATAATTTTGCTTCTGAATTCCGTTTCCTTTTGATAGCCATTAATGCTAAAAAAATAAAAAAAATATTTAAAAAAAATAAATGCGCAACATTTTGAAACAACATATCTAGAAATACGACTATAGAGATGAAACTTACTCATATTTAATTAACGTAGATACTAAAATTAAAGAAAGAAAGAAAGCAATTGATTAAATTAACGTGTTTTCACAATAAACAAAGAGATATCACAAGAGGTCTCCGTTCTTGCTATCCAACCGTTTCCTTGTCATTAGCCGGTTTAACGGAATATAAATATAAGTACACTTTAAAATCTCGAATCAATTTTATCAAAGAGGAGTACAACACGTATTCTGCTAAATTTCGAATAATGTATACTTCTGAAATTGGTATGATTCGGAAATCTCCGTAAACGACAAATATTAAGAATATTCATTACGTGGTCCCGCCTTAATTCCATTAACGGATGGGAAAACTTATATATCAGCATGATTTTATAACGGATATTTCGACAAAAAAACACTTTATAAAAACATGTGTTACTGAAAAAGTGCGATAATCTGATTAAAATTACCTATAAATGTACAATGTGCAAACTTTTTAACCCGAAATTAAGGTTTTATTTTATACCCCGTTTTCGCTTCTTGGAGAAGGGGTTGGATAGGGTATGAAAGTTAATATTCTGACCACGTAATGGCAGTCCCTGTAAATGAACGGTAGTGAAACATATTTGCTACCGTTCACGTCCTCTAGCAGCAGGTTGAGCAATGCGCGAATTAAACACTTTTAGTTGAATGCAGAGGGTATGAAGCATTTTACAAACTTGAAAGCCACAGACCACACCATCATCTATGAGAGATTTGGACATCCGTTTAAAAACATTACGTGATCCGAGTATTTAACGTTCATACTTCATCCAACACCTCCTCCAAGAAGCGAAAACGGGGTTGGATGGTGTATGAAAAAAACTTTGTTTCGGCTAAAAAAGATTGCGTGTTGTAAAATTAAAACATTTAATAGGCTTTTTTAAACAGGTTATCGTAATTGTTCAATAAAAAATGTTTTTAAACATGTTTTACTGTCGAAATATATTTTATAAAACCTGCTTATATCAGCTTTCGCGTCTCTTAATGGAATTAAGGCGGGACCACGAAGTGAGCATTAAAGTAAGTTCTAAGTACGGTACCAATGTAAATTAATAATACATTAAATTCTAAAAGAAGCATTTCCGAATAATATATGCAATGATATGCAATGAAACTGCCGTTAATATTTTGTTCTGTTTCACAAATATTTGTAATCCATTGTCAATTAATGGAGGATCTCACATGAGTTCTCATTCATTATTGAATTTATTAAACGAGTTGGCAAAATGATATAATATCTTGCCGAGCATTATATCATTTTTGCTAACGAGTTTAATAAATTCAATAATGAACGAGAACGAATGTTAGATTCTATTTATCACATAACTTATAACGTCACATTACGTCAAAAAACGTACATTAGCGTGACGTCCATGACGTCATTAACGGTATGTTATACCACTAGTGGAATATCGAAAATAGTGGATGGTGTTATTACACTCCCACACCGCATGTTATTCTATTGTTTGTTCTGACTGAAAAGAAATCGCCCAAAAGGATGATATATATTTACAAATTAATGGTTAATTGTAATATCATTTTAATCATTTTAAACATGATCAAATCTTTATTGGAAACGAAAGTTCGCAAAAAAATGTAAACCAAAATAAGTTCGTCTTAATATCTCAAATAAAAATACGTGACATAACAGTTTTATCTAATATAACAGTTAATTCAAAATGTACCTGTTTTTGTATGTCTTAAAGCAATGGTGCCTTCATCCACTGTCTAAGATCGTCTAACAAATAGTTCCAACTGATGTGTATTTATAGCTATATATCTATCTCATGTAGAGCAAACAGACGCAGTCTTGCTGGAAACGCCCTGCTTCGCATCTCCGATTTCCCCATAATTTCTTTCATCACTTTTATGTCATGGCTCATCTTAATAATTAGAAACCCAATCAGGTTGATATTCGTTCTTTGGATGTCAATACTGGGCATATTTGATGCCTAATGTATACTTGTTTTGACTCTTTCAATATAAAAAAAACCTTATTCCATTTAATGCACAATTAAATTACGCCTCAGTTTGTTCAGGTTCTGTTCTAACGTGTAACCAATCCTTAGTTTTTAATACTTTTTTCACAAATTTTACAAGTCATCCATTTTACAATTTTCCGCTGAAACTCTTCGACACAGAACAGAACATATTCTTTATTTATGACTTAAACAGATGTTTGTCGTCATATTAATACATATGGCATTTGTTAATATGTGACAGGTCAATGCAATTTTTACATTAAACAATGAAAAGGTACAAATACACAAAACATACATATCATACAACTCACACAACTTACCCATTCACTCGGACGCCCAACATGTATCACACATTCACTCTTGCGCACGTATTTACCCTGTTATAATGATTTAACTATTCCTATTACATTCTTTCATAATACTATTTTAAGTTTTAAAAGTTTACATGTTATGTCCAATGAGGATAAACATGAAAAGATTACTCATTATATATTGCAGTATTGCGAATAATAAATGCTTCCCTAACAAACCTAGATAACCTAGACAGCTCTTGCTGGCTTGAAGATTACATAAGCTGAATAAATTTAAAAACACTTAGATGTCTGTAATAATATTGTTTCACATCCATCTTAAGTAATTGTTCGTACAAGGACAAAGTCGGTACTATTACACAATGTACAATATCGTACAAGGACAAAGTCGGTACTATTACACAATGTACAATATCTTTGTGAATATCTGTCGACACAATTATATAATGTCCTCGCCCAGACGCTAATTGTTACATGTTGTACATTTGCATGCAGTGGTCAATAACTTGGCTGTATGTTCTTTTTGTGTGTGAATCTTTGGAACAGACAAGTATCAAAAGCATTTAATAACATAGATAATTCGACTTTAAACCCATACTCGTATTATAATGTTTGATTCTAGTAATTCACTGAGTTTTGTTCAGTGGGTATAATTAGTTTTATCATGCAGATGTCCACTTTTCTGCCTAATAAAGGGGTGACCTATTAAATTTTGAGAAATAGGTAATGTAGTAATTCATACAGTAAAGGTGGATAATCTACATGATAAATAGAATATTATGTCAGTGCCTTTTACTATCACGTGTATTAGGCTCGGCTCGAAAACGAAGAATGGCTAATGAACTTGATAGTAAAAGGCACTGACATAATATTCTCTATTTATTATTTTGAAAAATCATAATTTTCTGCATTTAATTTTCTCGTCACAAATGTATATAGTTAATGATTTTGTTTTGAAGTTCCTATGATTTGTGTTTAAAACATTTGATGTTTGCCTTGGAGTCAGATTAATAATGTATTACATGGTGCTTTTCTGTAGTTAAAAGCAGGCGGTGTTACGTTCTAGTTCAAACTTGCTTATTACATTCTTGTGGCGAATTACCTGTCATATAATGTTATTAAAAAGGATGTCAACAGATGCATGACTCTGAAATAAGAATTCAAACCGTCCACTGCCAGGTAGGAATCGTCAACCATGTTAAAGGTAATAGACTGCAAGATAAAATGAGATATTTAGAATATGTATTAAATGTCCTTATTATTGTTATGAAATGGTTGTCTACAACCAGAAATTTTCACTTACAATAGAGAAAAAGTCAGAACATATACTCAACAGTGGCAGAAATTGGAACAACTGCTCGACATCAGCAGGTTAGACAACTCCTGAACAACAAATTACAGAACACGCAGACGTAATTTAATCAGGTTATAGCATTTTCTGTAAAAAATGTTTTTAAACATGTTTAATTCTCGAAATATCCGTTATAATACATCCTGCTAATATAAGCTTTCCCATCGCTTAATGGAATTAAGACGGGAACACTAATAAAAACTATCAATAAAGCTTCAAAAAGTCACGCAAACATCTAACAAATAATCGAAATAATGATTGGTATATTTATAAACTATTTTTTTCCAGTGTCATATTTGAAACTGTCAATTAAATTAAGCAGCGTTGCCCATATTTATAGTAAATTCCTGTTCAAACTGCAGTGTTTTAATACTACGTACTTAAAAAGTAACCAATCAATCCATAAGTTAATAGAAAATCATTCAAATCAATAAAATAATTAATAAAAACGCAAGCAAGCTCTCATTCAATATTAATCACTCATTCACTAAATCAATCATTCACACTAGCAATTATTTCTAAATGAAAAACAGACATCAGCTGTTAGCGCCCTTGCGATATCACGTGAAATGTATATGAACTACACAAAAACACGTGACGAGAGAACACAACACCTGCGTACTCACGGAATACAATAAACAGGATGATTGACATTTCGAATCACTACGGCTGAACTGATTTCGCGATGAAACAAAACTTCGAAAAACATCCGTAAAATAAAACATTAAGACGGTTTGAAAACAAAATAAGGCCACGGCAAGGAGACAAAAGAGCGACTAAGTCAACTGTTAAAAATATCAGTTAACTAATCCCATTAAAATGAAATAGGTATGGTATAAAACAAACACAACAAACATGATAACTTGCGAACCCATTGCACAAACAATTAACAATGGTAATACTTCAGCTTCCACCCAAGTCAACACATGCTACACATGCAATACGAATATAAGTAGTCAAGTTTCAAACAAGTAAAACATAAAGCAAAGAAAGTATGTACATCAAGCGAAATGATGCGAATACATTAATGGCAAAGGCAGAAGAAAACTACAGCTGTGGCATATCCTAAAAACGTAATTATAGTAAAGATAAAACTAGTAATGCAAACACATGATATATTAAGTACGTGCATTAAACATGAATATATTATTTAGAATTAAATGTATGTTATAATTAAGCTGACTGCCACACAGAAGGAACAAACAACAGTAAAAAGGAGACAACGGGTATACATTGTCCACGAATAAAAAACACTTTTTATCTGATACTATTATAGGAGTATAATCATGCATTTTAGCGTCGACTCGAGAGTTTGGATATTATTAGCTCAAATGTGATCTTTTGTGACCATTCTTCGTCCGTCGTCCGTCGTCCGTCGTATATCCCCAACATTTAGCTTGTTTACACGATTTACACATTACTTAAGCAATCTTAACTAAACTTGCAAAGATTGTATATGACCATAAGATCTCAAGATTTTTTTGATTTTTTTGTTTGTTTGAAACTCCGTGTTGGATTTGACGAAACTTAGCAGGAAGAATTGGTATGCAGTAGAGGCGCAGCTTTGATAGTTTCCTACATCTATTACATAGTTGGTAGCGCAAAAAGTAGTACGTCATCTTTCGGCAACGTCAAAAAAAAAATGAAATGCCCGCCATTTTTAAGATTGTGAGAATTTTCGATGATGAAATTTCAGTACCGCTTTAAGTTTCGTGATTTTCGACTGTACCGACTGTTTTTTAGAAGCTTTACTGCGTGAGAAATGCAGATCCACCCATGTAAAATGTCGTTAGCGTGGGGCGATAATAAGAGATGCCATTTAAAATGACAACAATGGTGTGTTATTTGTTAAATAAAATACGAGGAGATACTTGAATTATGTTGTTTTAGCTCACAGATTACATGAATTTTGCTGCATTTCACGAAAAGCATGTTATTTCTTGATCAAAAGTACACGAAAATACGAGTTGTTTGACTCGATTGTATTTTTGACTTGACTGTCCTTGCAAGATCTACAGGCGCGTATTCTATGGAGTGGATAGTATTGGGCACCCCCTCATACGTGGAAAGTGTACGTAACAATCGCCACTGTTCAAAAAGTGAGAGTTTGGGGTGGAGGAGAGGAGGGGAATCTGAGCTGAGATTTAAAAGGATGCCCCCCCCCCCATCCCCTTCCCAACCCCCTACGCAACTAAAATCATGAAAATCAGTGTTGAAAGCTCTTCCAAAACATATTCAGATAATAGATTTATTGCTGTGTTTCTGATTAGACTGGCCAGTATCTAATTGTCATCCGCGACTGCACTCAGCACGGTCATATGTAGCTGTCCAATGCTAGTATCATGAATCAGCCGTGGAATATATCACCCACACATCAAAGGGTTTGAGGGGTTCTTACTTGTATTAGTTTAACTATAGACCAACCTAAGATGAATTTTCTATCAGACAGAAACACTGTCGTAATACTTATTCAATGATTCTGTTAATATCGAAGGAAAGAAAAGGCAATTGTTTTTTACTTTATATTTTTAAAGATGAATGGTGTTTTATGTTTTTATATAGCACATTTTAGGTCATATATGACGGTCGTTTTTTTTTGTTGTAGCGACCACCCCATTTTTCCTGAGTAGAACCAGTACTGTATACTTTCTGCAATCCGTAAAAATCGTCACTTTCTCACCTACAAGTTGAGCTCCCAGTGGGATTTGAACCCGCAGCTGTGAGAGGTGAAAATGAGAATGTATACACATATAAAAAGGGCAACCGAACATCTCCATAACTCAATAAGTCCATGGGACACGAATAACCCCCCACTGAAAACAATCCGTGGCAAACTGTACAATGAAAGGATATATATTCATAAATAATGTTTATTTTGATGCAAAATCGATATGCACCTCTTGACATCATAGATAAACATCATGTAAAGTTTCGAAATAATTGGTTAAACACTGTGGAAGATATAGACGCACAAATGACTAACACCATATGCCGTCTCACCATTCAATGGTAAATAATAAACATTCACGGTACATACTTTAGGTCTTAAATATTATCTTTCATGATAAGTAAAACATATGTAACAAGTCAGATATCAAATTGAATTATTTATTTGATTTAAAACATTTTATTTCAAATATTTACATCCCAAATATAAAGGGTATTACATACAAAATTAAATTGCATCATGCAATAATTGGTTTTAATTATTAAAGTGACACACGGCATTTTTGAAGTATTTATCAAGCATTAAAATTAGCACCTTCATGCATTAAACAAGTATGATTTTCACTTTACACCAGTCCTGCTTGCATATATTTAAATTACAAAAAATGGCTGCATAGCATATCTCATTAATATGAGCACCTCTCAGTCTGTATTGTTTATATGGTGTAAGTCATTTTCAACACATGTGAGGTTATATATATATGTTGTTGTTTTTTTGGTGGAGGCTGACCACCCACTTTTCTGGGTAGAACCAGTAATATACGCCTCCCGCCATCTGTTATTCCACAAACTTTATAATCCAATAAAATTCAGAAAACATCATTTTAGTCCAATAAGGAAATTGGGCTTGGTCGGTCAAATTAACAGAAACGCATTTCTATTTTCGTATTAGCCCTTATTTGGAGCCACTCCAATGAACTGCCCAGTTAATTTCGCCCATCTCTGTCGACAGTCAGACATGCACATTGATACGATATTGTGCTGATCTGGTGTTCCTGGGAATTTCGGAAATAGTGGATTTTTCTTGAGGTTGATGCTAATACTGTCCGTATGAGGTATTGCTGATTCATGATTCATAAAAAAAAAAATAATAGTGTACACCGTTTGGTTATTCTATTCGTGTTCGTTTAAGTATTTCTGATTCGGTTGTTCATGTTGTAAAACATTATTATAGATGTGACTAGACACTTGTTTTAATGCAATTATCACATATATTGTGACTTCAGTAACATTTTACAGCTACATGTAACTCCCAGCATCTCAGGACATCAGGGACTCTGAACAATAAAAAATGATACAGATTCTGTTTAACCATACATATTTTTGTTTCAACTTAAATAGGTAACAAGTTGGTGAGTTGAAATAGATGAATAAAAAATGACTATAGAACATTTTTTATAAGAGTATAAATTGAAAAGAACATGGTGGGAACATTGACCAGAAAAAAACTATATAACATGACCTTCTAATTTTACTTTAATTTTTAAACATGATCACTGGTGGTTTGAAATACGGGACCAAAATACGGGTTACCCGTTTTTTCGTGATATAAAAAAACCTGTTGGATTTTCTTCTCTTTTTTTGTTAAAATATGGGTCGGAGGGTCTAAGAACTGAAAAAACAAAACAAAAAAACTCTGGCCTAAGTTGGCTCAACAACACATTATAGATCAGTTAGAGCCGCAGTTGAGAGGAAAAGTGCATATAGGAAAATTAAAAAATGATACATATTTTGTTTACCGTAAACAGATTTCGTTTCAACTTAAATAGTTAACAAGTTGTAGAACTGAAATATGTAGATGAATGGTGATTATAGAACTTTTTTACATGTATGATGAATTAAAACTAATCGTTTTCGGCTATTCACCACATTATTTAGAGCCACCCCAGAGAGATGGCAAGGACACATAGGAATTCGAGAACCGAACCTGTCTTACTCTTACTAATGAATATATTTCTATGGTTCTTTATCGTGTTCGGAGGATAGACCCCCCCCCCCCACCCCCCCCCCCCCCCCCAGTTTCAATCCCAATCCAACAAACGAGGCTGAGGAACAAACAAAGCTGCGGGAGTGTGTATTACCCAAAAAGACAGACGAAACTCAGTGGCGCATGTGTGACTTGACCCCGGAAGTTCCAGATTGCTATCGTCCACCGTGCTATTGCTGGGTCATACCAGCACATTATGTTAAGTCAGGGTCCTGGTTACGTTTAGTACTTTAGATGTAATACAAGCACATTTTTATTTTGTTTGTTTCATTTTACATTCGTACTACGCCGCACAATATGACATATTTATGTGTCGATGTGCTGTTAAACACCATTTATTCATTTTTATTATTAGTATAAAAAGACTAAGTGCAGGTTCACAATGCCACATATTTTGCATAGAATATACATTGATAAATTCATAGATTTTTTGAAGCTGGGCTTACCTACACACTGGCTTATATAAGGCTCTTGATGTAGTTAGAATGTGAGGCTGGGAAACATGACTTGGTAAAAACAGTCTGGCTGTAGTAAACACTGCACACAGCCTCTAAGCAGACGTGAAAAAATAACAGATTGTTCCATTTGTTTTTAATAACTATGTTCAACTTTCTCAATGCTATCAATGCCAGCTTTCCATAATATTTTCCTTAAAACACAACTGGAAATGAATGTGATGCTTTCCTGAAGATGGATACTGTCCAAAATGTAAGTCACAGGTGGAATTCATGTTCAAGGCTTACATTTTCATCAATCATTCATCACTCATGAATGATCAGAATATTAAGTTAATATATAAGAACCATCACTATTTCATATGTTTTAACGTTAAACACTTGTCCTACAGTAATTAAAAGTGTATTTACTTACACAACTCCCTACATAGGCTACAGACAATCCATGCCATGACCCATTTGCTTGATGTGTTTCACTTTTCAATTTTAATTCTCCGACACAGATCTATTTGTTTGTAGTTTGAAAATTACGCACTCATTCCAGTCAATCATTTCAATCTTGTAAAACTTGAAATTATATACGATCATGATTGTAACACTGTTTCGATAAAGGCCTAACGATTTAATTCCACTCCTGTACAAATACTCCATCGATCTATCTATGTGTGTATGCATCAGCATAATTTGACCCTTGAATACACACCGTGTGTGAGCTATTGTTAGCACATCCTCTGGACACACGGTTCAATTCGATTCACAATTTAGTTTCAGTGACAGCGTGAACCTGTGTGGCATAACGATATTTTAATTTGTCCAGGGAGAAGTGAGGTTACGCTTCTTTTCTTGATTTAGATCTCTCGATTGAAAATGGTAAAATAATTAGCAAAATCTATGACAAGAGAGATGATTTTAATTTTGACATTGTTAATTATCCCCACTTGGATGGGGATGTTCCCCGAGCAACTTCTTATGGGGTGTATCTGTCTCAACTTATTCGTTTTTCTAGAGCTTGTAATCTGTCTCAACTTATTCGTTTTTCTAGAGCTTGTACTCGAGTTGAGGACTTTAATATTCGTAATCTTTGTATAACTAAAAAGTTACTCAATCAGGGTTACCGTTACCATAAACTTCGTACAACCTTTGCAAAATTTTATTATCGTAACCCTGATCTTCTTTCCAAATATAAATGTAATTTAAAGACTCTTCTGCGACAAGGACTATCACAACCTGACTTCTATGGTGATGTGATTTATAAACTTCGTAAGATTCTTGGTCATGATCACTTTCATACTATCTTTGTTAAACTTGTTAAAAAGTTTATCAAAAGAGGTTATGACCCTATCATTTTGCAACGTACTGCATGCTTGGTGGTGGACCCTTTTACAGTTCGCCACTATGCTTTCCTCTTTAATTGTACGATGACCGGACAGGCTGTGGACCCTGTGATGACGCCTACCTAAAGCCCATTGGGACGGTGGCGTTTGATGTTTGTCCATGATCTTTCTTGTCGTGCCCTTAATGGTTTATTCTCTTACTGCTCTGGCTTCTGCAAAGTCATTGAGTACCTTCATTGTGGCTTTCTAGGCTATTGTTTTTTTGTATTATATTTACACGAGCATATTTGTGTTTTACTTATATTGCCTATTGATGCTGCCTTGTTGGTTAGAGATTAGATCATGGCGGGGATTTCTTTATTTACACTGTCCTGTTTTAATGGGATGACAGTAGGGTAAGTGTGAGGTTTGGTGCACCCTAGAACCGGTTTAAACCCCCAGTGGCCTACTTTGCCACTGACCGTTCCAAGGCGGTAGCCCTATTGTCAACCCTTTTATGCTTGTGATGTCGTTTGCATTTTTTATTACTTTTGTCTTTTCGTTTGTCTGTTTGCGTGTTTGTTTTTGTGTTTTGTGGTTGACTGTCGTCTTTGAATGCTGCTTTCCCTGTCCGATATGTTTATCCTTTTTTATGTAGCATGGTTGTTTTTCTGTGTCGCCGCCATTATGAATAGCCTCTGAAAGAGTGAAATGCAGGTAACAACTTTCAAAACGGTCACGAAAAAATAAGAAATTTTCAGAAAAGTTAGAATTGGTAATGATCTTCGACTCCTGACCTGACATTTTCAAAAATATTTAAGAATATACATTTTAAAACATTGGCAATTTCGAAGAAGACAAAAACTTTTTTTTCGATCTTCGCATTTGTACCGCGATTTTCGACTATGATATCTCTATAAAACTTGTCAACACGATTGTTTGATGAATCTCCGACATACTAATTTAATTCTGTTATGATTTGTTTTCTCTGTCATCTAGCCTAAACTTTAAACTAGGGTTTCTTAAAAGAGTTCTTGTGAAATGGGAACTACGTTGCCTCCAACCCCTATTATTTATATTTGAGTTATGCCGTCCAGGCACGTAAAATGATTAAGCGGTGCCCCTACTGATGATGTCTAGTTGTGCATATTGTGTTTATTTACCGGTTCGTTTGATTTTTGACTCAGACATTTTTAATAGAAACTGAGGTTTATTTCATACCCAGCCAACCCCGTTTTCGCTTCCTTCAGAAGGTGTTGGATGGGGTATGAAAGTAAATACTCGGACCAAGTAATGTATCATTTAGTGATAGGTTTAAGTGCATTGTTTCCATGTTTTGACTCTAATTGTTGATAGGTCCAAATATCAAGGTTGCCCGTTGTCTCCAATTTAGTCTTGATGTGAGTTATCCGTTTGTAGTGGGAAACCTCAAAATAATAGTAAGGTATGAACTGTGTAATAGTTTCTCATAATTACTTAAGATGAGGTAATTCCAAACTGTTTCCATACGTGATTTTATTGTAACTTTTATCGATTGATGTCTTAACTCGGCATATAACAGGAGAACCTTTTCGACAATGTGTTGATTTAACGAAGAAAACTGGATTAAAAACGTTCAAAAAAATAAGGATTTTCAAAATGCCAGAATTCTCAAGTGTACGTTATAATTGGTATATGGTTCAGGTCGAAGATTTTCAGATGAAGGTCTCTTTGTAAGTTTAAAATGATATGATCTAGTATATAATATATTCGGTATCTTGTTGGACTGCCTTGCAATATTTCTCTATCATTTAGGAAGCTCATGGGATGTAAAAGTATCTATGTATAAATGTATTTCATGTTAGATTGTTAGAACTTGAGTTTTAACCGGATACAGACTGTACAAGTGCCGACATCGCTACAAAAGCGATACAACTACAACGATTCATTAAATTCACATATTTTTACAGATGGAAACTAACAAGCTGTTGTTTTTCTTTTGTTCTACAAATTATGTAAACGATTATTTTCCGGACATTGTCGTAATGCGTTCTACATATCCTGTTTGACTTTTTTAAATCTACTTTTAATTATTACGATCAGATGTGAACGTCATTATTATAGTATTGCCAGGTCTCGTATAACTTCAAACACATCTGCGTATCTGTGTTATATATATAAAACATTTTAATTTGAAAATAATATCACGTTATAGGTTCATGACCGACGCACATGTAAGTTAGTCATCTAATTAAACATATTTTTAGTAACAAAATGATAACTCGAGGCAGGGTACGGCTGTTACTGTCATGTCCAACCCACTTAGTATCAGGTTGAGAAGATCACATCGTTTATGAACCATGGGAGGCTTATATAAGAACCCTGAAATAACTAGGCTGCAAAATAGGTTAATTATCTTGTTTACCACAAAAAGGGGGAGATTTGTACGATTAACCCCAGTTTTGGCGACCTAGAACCAGTTTCGGAGGTCAGAGTCCATTGCTGAGAGTCAAAATGTGGGACATATCTACGCTATATAAGAAGAGAGATTGCCTTCATTTAGCGGATTCATTTTGACTGCCTAGCTCGAACATCGTTAGGACTGCTTGCACGTTGTAATTTGTACATTTATTGAAAGTTGAATATTTACTCTGGTTTTTTAACTGTGTATAGATTATTGTGAAAGATAAATAGATAGTAGTTTAATTAATTCATATTAAAGACTATTCTTGTGTTAGATAGTTCACGTCGCTATACTGCAGTTTGATGTTTGTCTTAAACCTTGTCTTGTCGTTCCCTTAACGGTTTCTTCTCTTGTTGCTCTGGCTTCTGCCAAGTCATTGAGTACATGATCATTTATGTGTTATACTTATATTGGCTATTAATGCTGCCTTGTTTGTTAGAGAATTTAACCTGGCGAGGATATCTTTATTTACACTTTCCCGTTTTATTGTGATGACTGTAGGGTAAGAGTGAGGTTTGGTGCAACCTAGAACATGGTTTAAACCAACTGCCTTTTTGCCTTTGACGTTCCATGCGGTAGCTCTATTGTCAACTAGTTTATGTTTGTGATGTCATAGTCCAGACACATTTAGTGTATTAAAACATTTAAGGGGTCATAACTCTTCCAAAATTCATTCAACCAGAACACGGCAATAATAGGTGCAATTAGGCTTGGTAATGATCATCCCCAGTTCCCCACCAATATTCGTTGAAATCCGGCCAGGAGTTCGGAAGAGACTAATCAGGACAAAGTTTGTATATTAAAATATTTAAAGGGCCATAACTCTGCCAAAAATCTTTCAACCGGAATATGGCGATGATATGCACAGCTAGGCTTGATACTAATCATCCTTTATCCGCCTATGGGCAGTGAATTGTGGTTCTACTTTGTCTGTTGGCTGGACTAATTTTGTTTATCCGTTTTACGAGATATTTCGGATCTAAAGGTCTTGAGATCGATTCTTTTGAGTGCTACAAGCTGTTGGAGAATAAATCGCGGGTTTATAAAGAACTAAAGAACAGTGCCATTCATTCATCCTGTAATATGTGCACATACACTCAGCGTCATACAGGTTGTATATAGTATTTATTTCATTTTGTCTCATATGTGACTGGTGTCAGACTGATATTTTTCATCGGGTATAATACAGATTTATCCGTGTCTTACTCTCCCTTTGATGTGGGAAGAGATGTTTATTTTATTCGACACCAGTGTCCGCGTGAGAATGCAACACGCGCTCTCATTTTTTTCTCCCAACATCAGTTCATAAATGCTACGGATTCACAGACGCATAGTGTCCTGCCCCGTCTGACACGTAGTATGCATTCCCTGCCTTTCCCACACGGAAAAAGTTTACATTGACCACGTGCTTGTGGAAGATGTCATTGCACGTGTTCGTCAACCTGTTGAATCTACATCGTCGTTTTCTTCGATATTCTGTTTCTTTGACGAAAACAGCCAGAACAACCATCGTTATTGCAATAAAAATTAAACAATGTTTAAGGAGTGCCATTTTATAATGTTATATTTTAGTTTTGAAACTGTATTACTTCGATGTTTGGGTAGCGTTTGTAGTAACAACTAATCATACGAGTGGGGTTCAATATATCCTGTCACTGGTATTAGGAACTAACAGGCACTGGAAATATAAAAAAAACTCTTATTACAATCCTTCAAAGTATTCCCCCTGAACAGATACACACTTTCGGAGTCGCGCCAAGTCTCCCCTTGGTATACTGTTGAGACACTGAAATATTCCAGCACCAAGGGCACTTCTGGAAGCATGGCGTCTATCAGAGAGGTTTTTCGTCAGCAAAGGGAATAGGAAAAAGTCACAGGGACTAAGGTCGGGAGAATAAGGTGGGTGTTCAAGATGTACCACTTTTTCTTGCTCCAAGAACGACTGCAAGCTTTTAGCTTTGTGAGCTGAGGCATTGTCATGAATCAGCCGGATGCCATTCAAAACTTTACTGGGGCGTTTTTTCTTGCAATTACTTTTGACTGCTTTGAGAACTATGTCCTTGTAAAATTTGGCCGTGATGGTTATTCCCTGTTTGCATGGAATGTGTACCACAGGGCCAATGGAATTAAAGAAAATTGCATACAAAAGCTTTTTAGCGCTTTTTGTTCGTTTTGCAATAACCGGTCTTGCCTGATGTTTACCCAACCATTGTTTGTTGTTTATCCGCCGCTGGGGCTCAAAATAGTACACCCACGTTTCATCTCCAGTGAGCAACTCAAAACAAATTCTAGGATGACAATTTTCATATTTTTTAAGAAGATGTTTAGCACATTTTAAGCGTTAAGCTTTTTGTTCAGTTGACAGCAAATGAGGGACCCATCTAGCACAAACCTTCTTTAATTTCAAACAGTTGGTCAAAATGTGATGAGTAGTGCCTTCTGAGATGCCAAGACTATTAGCTATCTTAGAAATTGTATACCGCCCATCTTCGTCTATCATGGCCTTCACAGCATCAATGTTCTTCTTTGTTGCTGAAACAACAGGCCTGCCAGGACGATTCCGGTCTTTAATGCTAAGCTTACCCATTTTAAATGTCTGAGCCCAACGAAAAACTGTTCTCAATGCCACGGCAGAACTGCCATGTACACGGCACAGTTCAGTATAAATCTCTTTTGCAGGTACTTTTAAAGCAACCCTGGCTTTAATGTAAGCCCTAATTTCAATTTTCTTTTCACTTTTCATGATAGCATTGAAATATAGCCACTATACACGAGTGCGCATAATTCAACAATGGATATCTCCGTCAATTGTTATCGGATTAAACCGCTATTTTACATGTACGTAGTTAGTGCAATCGCCTTCAAATGCATGAGTTGTTAGTGCGGTAATGTACGGTGGTTTCTACGGAAGCGCATTAGTGACACAATATATTGAATGCCCCTCGTATAACTATTGTCCAGAATGTATGTTATTCTTGAAAAGATATTAACGTCTTTCCGAATTACAGTGTGCTGCGTCTTCACTTATTTGCCTTCGTTTTCTCTTTCTGAGAGTATCTTCTCTTATTGTGGAGCAACGCTGTAATAAATAGCATCTTATTAATGAGTTATAAAGCACTTGCATATACTTAAAGATGAAATGCTCGGTCGCCGTTTCGAAGTAAAAGCACATAATTAGGACCACTTTGTGTGCCATTTTGCGTTATGTGTCCGTCTGTCTGTATTTGTAATATTGTCCGTCGTACCTCGTGTGATACATTGCAATTGGTTTATTACATTATAAAAGATGTTTAAATACGAAATGTGACAAAGGCCGAATTGTTTGTGATATACCGGTGCAATTAAAAATGGATTCGCATTTGTTCGGTGTTTATGTATAGGATAGAGGCTATGAAGAAAATTCACCATTTTAAAAAAACGAATGGGAGGGACATATTGACCGACCGCGGTTTCTTAATGGTGAAAATTTCTCTTCATAGACTCTATCCGGCTTAGTGTTTACAATATGTTTGTCGATAGACTCTATATAGGTCACGCTCTGAACCATAAATAGCGATGGCAGTAAAGTCTTCATGAATAAATGTAACCAGTATTTGAAATTCTGAGCCATCTGAATGGTTTAAAAAATAAGGAAAGTAAATGGCAAGTTCCATGAAGCGCGTTAACGCATAAAAAATGCGAATCTATTCTTTTATTTACATTATTTTCATTTATTACATTTCTGTGCGTGAAAGATCGGGATTTCTCAGTGCAAGAATATCCATAATCGCTAAATATTAATAACTAACTCAGAACACAATAATAACTAACGTTGCTAACTTATAACACCACAATAACTAACGTTGCGACGTTGAGTCGCGAAGTCAACAAAGTGTTGATGACGTCGACGTCATCCGCCGATAACGTTCAATAAAGCGAATTTTTGTTTGCAAAAACGTCATTAAAAATGTAATAAATATATTATTTAACTGCTGGGATCGATTATTGGGTAATCCTTCACTTGATGGTAGACGTGATTTGTTTTTTAACTCATTCGCGTGCGCTCGTTCGTGAAAAGAACCACACGTCTACCACTCGTGGAGGATTTCGCTTTAATCGATCCCAGCAGTTAAATAATCTCTATGTATTCATAATATATTCCTGTCAAAATAGTACCAGTGATCAATTCAGATAATGATAAATAAGGGTCGCGACAAAAGCGACAAAAGAGACAATTACTATTTGTGTGTTTTCAGACAATGAACTAGCCATTTTCTATTGAGACATATTGGATGCATGCGGAATAGTCACGCATACTTGAAAAATGAAGTTCGAAATTAGACGCTATTTATTTTTAAAGGGACACACGGCAATCTTTAAGTGTTGGAAATGGGTGTCTCGATTTATCCAGTATCATTTTTACTTTTACCCTGGTTACATTTAGATAAATACAATTTTCAGTATTCACTATTTCTTATTATATTATAAGTTTTAATATGTTATTGGTGCAATAGTATCAAAAATTAATAATATGCAAAAATCAAATTGCTTAATACTATTCTTACAATTAATACTAATGACTGAGCAAATACAAGTTAAGCAGAAAACCTAGCGGGACGCCGTGAGTATTTAAAAAAAATGAAGATTGCCGTTTGTCCCTTTAACACAAAGTAACAAGTGAATGTAATTACACGCATTGTATCTAAAAAAAATAGACCTTATACCTCCTCGTGATAGTGAATAGCTAGCCTCGTGCAATAGTTAAACAAGAAGAAATACTGCTTGATGAGACTGAAATAATGATTACTTTAACCTACATTTATCTATATGGTGTTGATGAAAGCTGTGTGGTTTTAAAACCAACTTGCCAATGACATACTTTAAACATTGATATTATTGTATTGCCGATAGTTTGCATAGCCATTAACATTCTGCTGTTTAAAAAGTAATGATAAACTCAATAGTTTTACTTACCTTTTATCGCTTATATTCCTAGTGCTCCTTTGGCAACACTATATATACACCACTTAAAACAAGGACGTTGATGGAGCATCGGAAAAAACAATGGATATTTACTATTTATTCCCAGTTATCTGTGATTCAGTTAGTTTAAATTAGCTTAGATATTGTCTGAACCGGAACGTAAGGTCAGGGAACCCCCCTGTGTGATGTATATACTAAATTGTAAAGTGGAAACGGATGTATACTATTACATTCAAGGAAGCTGCACTTTTAACCAGTTACTTAGTTAATTAATATGACATTACTACGTGATTTTATTAGCGTGCTTTTCGCATGTTAATTAACATAATTTAAATGGAAATTGGAATCTCATGGGTATTCCTTGAACTGTGCATCAAAATAGAGATACTGCGGCTAAGAATGTATGTACGTATGTGGTTTAACGTCGCGTTTAACAGTCTTTAAAGAAAGATAAAAATATCGGACAGGGAAAGCAGCATTCAAGGACGACTGTCAACCACAAAACACAAAAACAAACACGCAAACAGACAAACGAGAAGGCAAAAATAATGAAAAATGCAAACGACATCACAAACACAAAATAGTTGACAATAGGGCTACCGCCTTGGAACGGTCAGTGGCAATAAAGGCCACCACTTGGGGTATAAACCGGTTCTAGGGTGCACCAAACCTCACACTTACCCATCTGTCATCCCATTAAAACAGGACAGTGTAAATAAAGAAATAAAGAAATCCCCACCATGATCTAATCTCTAACCAACAAGACAGCATCAATAGGCAATATAAGTAAAACACAAATATGGTCGTGTAAATATAACACAAAAAAACAATAGCCTAGCAAGCCACAATGAAGGTACTCCGTGACTTGGCAGAAGCCAGAGCAGAAAGAGAATAAACCATTAAGGGCACGACAAGAAAGATCATAGACAAAGATAGGTCGACCGTGTCTACCTGTAGCAGTAAGCTCAATGCTCAACTTTATAGTGCTGCCACACTGAAATATCATGCCATAGACACATGACCCGTTACCATACCCAATCACTTTATACTGACACCGGGTCGACTGGTCCTAGCAGGTACCCTGTATACACTGAACGTCAAACAAGGGAGCCCTGTGTACCATTGCTATGAAGTCGTTGGTGCGATCCGACCGAGGATTGAACCCACAACCTCCGGCATGCGAATTGCACGCTCTAGGTCTCACTACACAGTGCATTTTTACTATATTGACCTATATGAATAAGGTTTACTGGGCCTTTACCAGTCATTTGCGCACACACAACTGTACAAATCTGGTACGCTGACGAGGTTTTTCTCTTTTTAATTTGAGTGGTGTCCTCCATAGCACTATTTTGGGCTTTAACTCCAGAGTTTGGACCAGCATTTCTACTCTTCTTCAACATCCATAAACCTGTCATATTGTGGTGGCAATAGTCTAAAAGTTGCACAACTAATTTCAGACTATGTTCATCTCACATGGAACAACAATAAACATATATGTCAGCAATTATTAAAAATATTTAAAACCGAAGAACACACTACTACCGTAAGAATTGCAGTTCTGCAGGTGAGAAGGTTCTAGGCCCATTCTCCATATTTTATCTTGATGTACATGGAGGATAAGCCTGGCATGTTCATACCTGAAAACCCCAATTCAATTCAATTAAATACTTTACTCATGTCGTGTTGTTTTTTTAAATACCCCAACTTTAAAACAACAACAAAAAAGACAGCGTGCTGGTATCATTAAACTTAAATTAAAAAAAAATAAAAATCATTCGTTTTGTAGTGTTTTATGTATTATCCAATGAAACACTTGTGTTCGATATTTGCATTATAGAAATTGTTCTAAGCATGTATGTATATTATTAAAAACAAAGTTAAATATCAACTACATACGATTGTTTATCTTTGAAGGTCATGGAAATATTTGTGAACGACAAGTATAAGAATAGTTTGAAAAATGGTTGGAGAATTCCAAGCAGGATGTAGTCGGTTTTCGTGGGGACGCGTTCTCTGTATTGACTGAGTTCATACCCAGTGAGTATACTCCCCCTATTTTTTGGACGATGAATAACGGATAATGGGACTTTGCTACCTGGACTGCAACAAGAGAACAACAAAGGACGTGTACCGGAGCTTATGCATACATTATTCGTTTTTACAATTGCTCGTAGGCTTCTCCAAACCGTTTATGTCGGCCATTACATATCCCCTACTACGTTAACAATCTCAAGCGTTTATCATGTGTTGTGGCTATGTTTTTATTTTTGTATCATGTAAAGTGTCATTATATTACTTACTATATTGACTATTATGTTCATATTGAATGTTGAAATTAATAGTTTTTAAGAATGACGAGTGAGTCACCGTAATGCAATTAACATGAAATAAGTAGACTTGAAATTATATTAGTGGGAAAACAAAAAATGTCTAGCGCAAACAAATATTTTGATTGTCTTAAGTGTTGACTTTTGTTCATCGTTAAGAGTTTAGTACTGTTTCAACAGCAACACGACGATTACTTCAAGTGGTATATTTTTCCTATCATTCCCCTTCTTGAGAGACAAGGTTATTCCCCTTTATGTTTAATTACTTACAAACATACACAAACTATTTCAAAATATAGTTGTTTTCTAAAGTTTGACTCTAATTCACTAATGATCAAAGTCTTATTTAGGGTCAATCACAACAAATGGCAGTAAAATTGTAGTATACTGAAAGGAAAAAGAAACGCAGGGTGCGTATTTCCGCTATATATTGCATATACTGCACACTTAATTCCATATATATTCCAAGGAAATCCCAAGATGTTTTGTAAAAAAAAAGTGCAGTTAGTTAGAGAAAGGACACAACTGTGATGTTGTAGACGTTTTAATCACAGTACACGTTGTAACAAGAAATTCATAAATGCTGAAGTTCCTCTTTGAAAAATTGAGCCAGTTCAGTACTGTATTTAATGTTAAGTGATTGCAACATTTAAAGCCTAAGTTTGCTCTCCTGCTTGAGCTAAATGTGCATTCTGACGATAATGAAACTTTAAAGGGGTAACCATTGGTGTGTTCAGTGCTGTTTAAACCTTCTTTCTAAAAGGACAGACCAAATGTCGCCCTGTACCATTCGATTAGCAGTAGCATATTAAACATACAATATAAAGCGGAAATACGCACCCTGCGTTTCTTTTTCCTTTCGGTATATAATACTCATGGGGTGATTTCAATTAACATGGTTGAAATGCTAACACCTCGGTTGAGATTGTCTTATCCCACTTGGATGATGGTTTCTCAGAACATCTGAGTTTTTTCTTCTCTCTTAGTATGGCAATTAACATTTCATGCCTATACACAGGAAAAATGTTGTGATGTGGGACACATATGTATTCCTTTCTTATTATTTGCATATTAATATAATATATGCATACTATTATTTACATATGTGCCTATTGTCAACCCTTTTGTGTTTGTGATGTCGTTTGCATTTATTATTGCTTTTGCCTTCTTGTTTGTCTGTTTGCGTGTTTGTTTCTGTGTTTTGTGGTTGACTGTCCTCCTTGTATGCTACTTTCCCTGTCCGATCTTTTTATATTTCTTTTGGTACTTCGTGTCGTGATACTGGAGATAACACAATACTAAAATGGAACGATCAGTGGCATAGTACAGTGCACCAAACCTCACACTTACCCTACTGTCGTCCCATTAAAACAGGACAGTGTAAATAAAGAAATCCCCGCCATGATCTAATCTCTAACCAACAAGGCAGCATCAATAGGCAATATAAGTAAAACACAAATATGCTCGTGTAAATATAATACAAAAAACAATAGCCTAGAAAGCCACAATGAAGGTCTCAATGACTTGGCAGAAGTCAGAGCAGTAACAGAATAAACCATTAAGGGCACACTACAGAACTAATTATGAAATATTGGACATTTTAACACAGGCATAATACATTGGACATTGGACTTTGGACATAGTAACACATGTATAAGATATTTGACATAGTAACACATATATAAGACATTGGACATAACGGTAGTAACACAAGTATAATACATTGGGCATATTATCACAAGTATAAGACATTGGACAAAGTTCCAGAAATATAATACATTGGACATAGTAACACAAGTATAAGGCATTGGGCATAGTAACATACTGTAGGTATAAGACATTGGATATATAAACACATATATAAGACATTGGACATAGGAACACATGTATGAGACATTGGACATAGTAACACATGTATACAGAATGATATAAGACATTGAACATATTAACAGGTGTAAGACATTGGACGTAGTTACACAGGAATACATATATAAAACATTGGACATAGTAATATTGGACATTGTAATACAGGTTTAAGACATTGGACACAGGTATAAGACATTGGGCATAGTAACACAAATATAAGACATTGGGTGTAGTAACACAAGTATACGACATTGGACATAGTAACACATGTATACAGATATAACACTCGAGAAAAGAAGTAACAAATTTATAACAAAAATATAATTAGGAACAAGGTTTTTAATCAACATATCAAGTATTTCAGTAAGAGATTATGTTTACAATAGCAGAAGAGAATAACTCTACAGTGACATTGAGAAGTACTTATTATATTGGAATCATTTTGTAAATGAGAATAGACATATAAATGATGTTTCTTAAAAAAAAGTTAGATCTTGAATCAATGTATTGTAACAATTTATCTCAAAGTTTAAGCAGAGCTTTTTATAGACAGTCAATATACATATATACACTCATTATTGCTTTTAAAAAAGAAGCTTTTTATGTGAAGCACATGGTGGGCGTCATTAATCGGTTACAGTAGCAACAGCCACAGTTTACATCATGTGTACACCATTTCAAAAAGTACTGACGACGAGGTATTTTTAAAAATTACATATTTTGAAAATTCAAACTCTATATAGACACAATATAAACGGCTTTAACCCGCCAGGCCAAACCCCAAAACGGGAGTGTCCGATGGGTGTAGGGGTGGGGGTGCGGGGTGGGGGGAGGTGTAGTAATAAAAGATAGTACGGACGAACGCACTGACGGACGGACTGACAGTGTGACTACTAATTCGTGGGGCAGAAAGAAAAAAGCCTCCTGTGAGAGGATCTTGATGATGACTATATTATTGACTTTAATAGAAACTGACCAAATTAAACGTTACTGACAAATTAATTGGATTTTATAGTCGCACCACCGGCTATAAGGTCGTTTGGTGACCTTTGCAGCTTACATTGCTGGAGGAGACCCCAGATGCCTCTCCGGGCAATGTTTATGTGCGGGTGGGCACCTGGGTAGAACCCAGGAGGGGGCACCCTCAACCCCACCCGGCTCTTATTCCTATGTTTTGTCGTATAATTCCACGATCAGCGACATAATTATGGTCCCAATTTGAAAACTGGGGGCGAAAGAAACATAGATAAACATTAGAGCAATATCCGCAATCTTTTTGTTTTATGGAAATAATTAATTTTCTTATCAAACAACTAAGTGTGAGTGTGTATGTGGACAGAGACCCCGAACATCAGAGATGACCGAGAATAAAGTTAGTAATAATGTAAACAGAGTAACTGGATTAACACATTTTTTTTTGTTTCGATTGTCCGGGACTAGATTGCTCTCAAAGTTAACAGTAACAATTGCAGGGCATATAAAACCAATGAATGATGTTGCATAAATACAGTTTAATATACTAAATTAAACATGATTACTTCATTTGTAAACAAAAAGTCGTTTTATTAGATTGAATATGAAAATTGTTAAGTTTGTACAGCATAAATCATTGTTTTTCTCAATAAATATCAATAAATAGCGCTACATGTATTTATATATATAGATTTCTTTGCATATGAATTTAATGTTATATACATATGTATTACATATGTATTCTTTTCATATTTATTACATATGTGTTCTTTTAATATGAATTGAATTGAATTGGATTTTATAGTCGCACCAGAAGCTAAGGTCATATGGCGACTTTCCAGCTTCCACTGGTGGAGGAAGACCCTAGGTGCCCCTCCGGGCAATTTACGTGCACGGGCGGGCTCCTGGGTAGAATCACCGACGTTCCGCAAGCCAGCTGGATAGCTTCCTCACATAAAGATTCCTAGGCCCCTGAGGGATCGAACCTACAGCGGTGAGGGGCAAGTGATTGCAAGTCAGAGACTCTAACCACTCGGCCACGGACGCACCTCTTTTAATATGAAATACATGTGTAGAATACACATATGTAAAACATATGAATTCCGTACCTAGATATTTTTCCTGTGTAGTTATTTGAAATACATTTTAAATATAGAATATGGATGCAATCTTAAGATAAAATTCCAGTTAAACCATTCACTTCAGAAAATATCTGAGAATAACTTACATGAACATGAGTTACCAGGAATTCAAAGGTTAAACACTTTCCTACAATCATGACGTGGTCCGAGTATTAACTTCCATACCCCATTCAACCCCTTCTCCAAGAAGCGAAAACGGGGTTGGCGTGGATATGAAATAAAATCTACATTTCGGCTTAAAAAGTGAACATATTGTAAAATTAAAACATTTAATATCCTTTAAACAGACATTTTAAACGTATTTTAGTCAGTAAAAAAATGATTTTAAACGTGTTTTATTGTCAAAATATTCGTTATAAAATCCTATTAATATAAGCTTTCTCATTGCTTAAAGGAATTAAGACTGGACCACGTAATGACCGACTAATAAAAAGGTCAAGGATTTATGATTGTCACAAATATGGAAGTATCATTTTCGTTATTTAAACGTTGATTCATTCGCTTTATGGAAACGTCGTAATAATAATATACCAGAAATGCAACGGATAAACAAAGCACTACATTAGGGACATTTGAATTGAATTGGCTTTTGCAGCGCACCAACACATGAAAGGTTATATGGCGCCTAACAGGAATAAACGTGCCAGGCTATTCCTCCATTTACATCAGGATAAATATGGAGAAAGGGCCTAGAACCTTCTTACCTGCAGAACTGCAAAGTTGCTGTAAATTTTATAGTAGACACGTTTCCACGTTTGCATACGCGGTGTCATGATAAAGACATTGAATGAGCATGACACAAAATTACAAAATGAATATGGATGGTGGGGGTCCTACTCCTCTGCATGTGACGGTGTGTTTGTGGGATTGCAGTGGTTGTATTCTAACCGGCAACCAAACGGGTACATTAGAGACAAACCCGATTGTATGATATATGTTTCCATGAATATGCACAAATCAATTCTGGTCATTAACTATTCATAGAAACGTCTTCATTACAATTTACCAGAAATTCATCAGGTAATTTAAACATGCTCCACAATAGAGACAAACTAGTTTTATTAATGTCATTGTGTAAAGAACATGATAGTAAACTTAAGGTATTATACATTTACAATTAGTTTTTTGCAAATATTTCAAAAGGTTTTCAAACTGGATTTTTGAGATTTCGCCATCTATGAACCTAACATCTAAGACGTATTCATTGAAACTGTGAAACAGATCAATTTAATAATTTTTGAGACCAACAAAATGTCTTTTTCCGAATATATTGAATTCATTAGTTTCATATTTTCAGTGAATATGTCTTAGATGTTAGTGTCATATCTGGCGAAATATCAGAAATCTAAATTAAAAATATATTGAAACAAATGTATTTGCACAAAAGACCTACTGGGGGCGTTAGCCGTTTTGTAAGTGTACGTTGATTAATTATTTTTATGGAAAACGTTTAAAAAAGTGTGTGAGAGTGGACCTTTGAAAACGGCCGAACACGACACATAGGAAATATTGCAGTCTCGGTTTGATTGAGACTGTTCATAAACGGTAGTGAAATATGCTAGCTACCCCTCACACCCTTTATTCCCGGGTTGAGCAGAACTCAATATTAATAAAATCAATAGTACATAATTTCAACCATCCCAAAGATGGCATGCTTTAAAGAACGATTTACCAGAAAACTATCGCGAAAGCCTGATGGAATAATCGTAAGATATTTACTTCAATAGAAAATAAACGTTCTCCGTAATAAAGCTGAAGTATTGTTAGTGATGCGCTTTTTTAGGAAACATGCTAGTAACTTTCAGCAGGAAGACGCCAATCTAAATCCTGACATGTGTGTGTTTGGTATTCAGTACAGTTTGTCGCATCATTGTAGAGTGTTGACAGTATCGAATGCGTTTTATAAATCGAAATACACTCTACTTCTACAGGAAAAGTAGTTATACATGTCGAACAGAAACTGAAGCATTCAAGGACCACAGTCACCCAAAAACACTAATGGAAACAGACAAAAATGACAAGGATAGCTAACACGCAAGACATATGACATCACAAACATAAAATGGTTGACGATTGTGCTACCTCCTTAGAATGGTCATTTGCAAATATGGCCGCTGGGGTTTACACCAGGTTCCGATATGCGCTATATCTCACACTTAGCTTAATAATGTGAAAACAATATTACAAGACCAACATCCGCTGTCTATTGTATACATACATGTCTTCATACCAATCAAATCACGCAACTGTTTTTATTTTTGACATGCGCGGACACGAAATGTGCTTAATTATAAGAAAAAGAAGTAAATAATCTTCAGATTGACCTTGACGTTGAATATACTGACATGGGTGTATGTTCTGCACATTGTTTTGATAAGATGAGTAAATGTGCCAAGTTAATATGAAATTCATCCATCCAATACCTTCTGAGTGACCTTGACCTTTGAATATACTGATATTGATGTTTGATATCCTTCCATGAATTCAATAGTCATGGAAAAGACGGACGGACCTACGAACGGACGGACGGAGGACATTACTATATCTTCCGTTCGAAGCAGCGGGAGATACTTCTGTCTTCGTCATCAAAACATTTTCGGTATTTCTGCAGGTTTTACGTCCAAACGAATACTTATATTATCAGCATTGATTAAACTTGATACGAGTTTGGATACCACGAGTTCGATTACAGCTACTGTGCAATATAACGTATATTGTATTTATAACGCGTCTTTTTTCGATCGTCAAATGCGAATAACACCTGCTGGCGTAGGTACTGTGTTGCCTTTACCCATATTCATATAAGGTTCCGATAAGCCTGGTTCCTGAATCTAGAAGGCGTGTATGACTGGAGTTTGTTTGTACGAGCTCCCCAATTCACAATATTGACCACTTTAATAACCTCGTGACGAAGACATATGTTGCGGAACTCAAGTTTGGATGTTATGCAGGGAATCTTACCACAGCATCTGTAAACATATTTCAAACTATAGTTGTTGTGGTACCAGACACTTGACTAATAATTATTCTAAAATACGCCTTTATGTGATATTTTAAATTAAAATACTTAGAGGGAAAAAACTTCAGGAAAAAAAGATCTAAAGCTGGTGGAAAAGGCCGATAGTGGCCTACTACCAGAAGAGGATTTGTAATTATTTGTACGTATAACTGCAGTGTTACTGGTCTGATCTGGCTGGTTTTTTAATGTCCATGCTTTCACTGAGTTGCCAAGTTTGCTAAATATTAGATGAAACAATCATGTTTGTTAAAGATCAGATGAAAAACGAAGGCCCTATCCTGTTAAGGAGACAAAATAGAGCATATAAAACTAAATCAGGCACCATAACTTCTGTGTTACTGGTCCAATCTGGCTGGCGTTCTAACCAGAGACGTAATAAACCAGAGAACACTCGAAATTTTACATATGCACTTCCATTGGTAATTCTATAGAAATTGTCATTTCTTAAAGCAACAGTCTGCAAATGGTCTCAAATTAAGGACAGTTATGTTTAAAATGTACTGGTTTTTTCAGAATAGTCCTATATTTGCTAAAAATGTCAACAAATGTCATTTTAAAAGTCTGACTATGGCTTATTTCATGCTACTTGTTATTGTTGTTGTTGTAGTTTTGCTGAAATCTGAACCTGTATAGAATTCATTATTGTTCACAGCAGGAATCTGCGAATGGTCTCAAATTAAAGAGAATTATAATTATCGTGTCTGTAGCATTATATTCTTTCTGCCTTAAATATAAGAAAATAAATTGAAGAGTGAGATTTAGAAGTTTTACCTTGTGTCATACGAGATTATAGCAGATTTGAGTAAGTCCCCCAATAAATACTTCTTAAATCATTGTTGGAACTAATTACAGCATTTTAACTAAATCAAGGCCCATAACTCCAGTTTTCCTGATCCAATTTGGCTGTTTGTTTTATCTTGTCTGAACTTTCATTAATATCAGTACTCTGGTAAAGTTTGATATAGATCAGAGGAACAACCAACGCCCTATCATCTTAACGAAGAAAAATATAGCACTTTTAACTAAATCAAGGCCATAACTCTGCTGTTACTGGTCCGATCTGGCTGGTTTTCAAACATGTTCGAGCTTTGATTGATATTAACAATTTCGTAGCATTTTGGTAAAGATTGGATAAAAATGAAGGTGATATCGTCTTAACGAGGCAAAATACAGCATTTTCAACTAAATCAAGGGCCATATCTCTGGTGTTACTGATCTGATTTGGCTGGTTTTCAAACTTGTCCGAGCTTTCATTAATATTGGTAAATTTGGTAAAGATCGGATGAAAAACAAACGCCATATCGTATTAACGAGGCAAAATATAGCATTTTAACTATATCAAGGGTCATAACTCTGTTGTAACTTGTTCAATACGGCTGGATTTCGAACTCGTCCAAGCTTTACTTCTATGGTGATGTGATTTATAAACTTCGTAAGATTCTTGGTCATGATCACTTTCATACTATCTTTGTTAAACTTGTTAAAATGTTTATCAAAAGAGGTTATGACACTATCATTTTGGTACGTACAGCATGCTTGGTGGTGGACCTTCTTCAGTTCGCCACTACGCTTTCCTCTTTAATTGTACGATGACCGGACGGGCTGTGGACCCTATGATGACGCCTACCTAAAGCCCAATGGGACGGTGGCGTTTGATGTTTGTCTATGATCTTTCTCGTCATGCCCTTAATGGTTTATTCTCTTGTTGCTCTGGCTTCTGCCAAGTCATTGAGTTTCTTCATTGTGGCTTTCTAGGCTATTGTTTTTTTATATTCTATTTACACGAGCATATTTGTGTTTTACTTATATTGCCTATTGATGCTGCCTTGTTGGTTAGAGATTAGATCATGGCGGGGATTTCTTTATTTACACTGTCCTGTTTTAATGGGATGACAGTACGGTAAGTGTGAGGTTTGGTGCACCCTGGAACCAGTTTAAACCCCCAGTTGCCTTTGTTGCCACTGACCGTTCCAAGGCGGTAGCCCTATTGTCAACTCTTTTGTGTTTGTGATGTCGCTTGAATTTTTTATTACTTTTGCCTTCTCGTTTGTCTGTTTGCGTGTTGTTTTTTTGTGTTTTGTGATTGACTGTCGTCCTTGAATGCTGCTTTCCCTGTCCGATATTTTTATCTGTCTTTGATGTAACTGTTGTTGTTGCTGCTGATGATGATGATGCTGCTGCTGATGCTGCTGCTGATGATGGTGATGTGCTTAGTTTATGGGTGTCTATGAGATTGTTAAATAATATTTATGGGTTTTGCTTGTGATTATATTGATGATTGTGGTTATATTGCTGCCTCTTTTGCTACTGCTTCTGCTAAAGTTGTTCTTGATGGTTATGATGAAATAATAATGACAGTGCTATTGAGCAAAACAATGAGTATGCAATAATGTACAATGTAAATGATGAAATACATTGTACTAATTCTGCTACTGCTGCTGTTGCTGATGATGATGATGTGTTAAATATATTGCTATTGATGTGTTGGTTAATAATTATGGTGTAAATATTGCTTTTGATGTTGCTTTTTCTGCTGTTGCTGACGATGATATTGTTACTATTATTATTATAATTATGATTATTATTATTATTATTATATTATTTTATTATCATTAATATTATAATATTTTAAGACCTGTAAGAAATACTTTGTGGCGAATGTGTTTGATATTGTTTGTGTTGATTTTGTTGCTTACGCTACTACAGCTGCATCTGATAATGATACTGAACAATGGTGCTGATGAGAATTATGTTCATTACAGTTGTTTAATGACAATTTTGTAGAATGTTGACAGTGAAATGATAATGACTGCAAACATATTTTCTTATTACTGTTGTTACTACTGCGGTTTCACTGATGCTGCTGTCGAATATTATTATATATAGAAAGCCGATGACGTGAATGATGATATTGAGATGATGAAAACTGAGTTATTCATGGTGGTGATGTTCCAGCTACTGTTAAAAATGCTATTGCTTTGGTACCTATTGGTAACGCATCTGTTGCTGAGGTTGATAGTGATTATATAATGATGATGATGATGATGATGATGATGGTGATGATAACGACTACGATGACGATAATTACGACGACGATCATTGTTATGATGATGATGATCATGATGATGATGATGATCACGATTATGATGATGATTATGACGATGAGTAAATAAGATGGCTGTTGCTAAATATTATGAAATGTATGCTAGTTATGTTGATGTTTTACAATGGTGCTGTTACTGGTTATGATGTTTCTGATGATAATAACGATTGTTACTGGTAATAATACTGAAGGGGTCATTGTGTCCGAGAAGGTCATTGTTTGCTCGGAAACCAATGGCATGGTCATTGTGTCAGCGGAGGTATTGACTTTGCAGATAAAACTAGTCGTATACGGAATAATTTGATAGTAATACCGAATTCAAATATGCGTGTGGTCTTATTGCTTATATAGCTGCCATAGAGTATTTCACGAAAACATGAAATGAAATGTTACACTTTATATAGTACTTGTTTGTCATTTATTTCATTCATTTAATGGGTTATATCATCAGAATGAAAATTGAACTGAGTAACAGAGCTAAAATAGGTTAGAAAGAATACCGAAATAGGATTTTAACTGTACATGTATTATTTTCAAATTGTTTTGAAACACGAGACAATAATCTTTTTTATATAATTCTTTCGTTCCCCATCCCACCAGTCCCAATTAATAGCGTCGTGTCATAAAAACTGAGGTGTATCAAAGCATGATTATGGTCTGATTTCGTGAGATTGCAATTATGATTGCTCTTCGATCGGCATACGAAAAAGATCAGAATTATGCTGTGTTGCTGGTTGGCTAGCAAAATACATCATGTCAGTCAAAACAGGCAAAACGTCTGTGCCAGTTCTACAATTTAGCTGCATGTAAAAGGAATGCAATGTATGATCTTACATAAGTAATGTTTTTCATTTCATTTTAGTTGTGCAAATTCATTTAATTGAGGCGGTCATAACCTAACTTGTGTGGTGATGATAAAGTAATTAATTTTGTATGACCTTATTTGTGGAGCAGTTTTATTAAACAAACAAACAATCCACGTTATTCAGTTTGTTCTCCAATTCTTAACGTTAACCAGGGTCTATGTGAATTTGCTGACTATATAATAAATTTATAAATTCATAAAAGTGTAAGAATATGTTCAGTTCGTTGATCTTGACTTATTGATTGATTGACATTTATGACATTTAAATAATGTTAAAGCCTCTTGTGTTTGGAGATCTCCATGTACTTCTTATTTGCATCGAATCACAATATGTAATAGATAGATTCTAGTCTCAGAGAGTTGGCTTATTTAAACACCGAGATGGGCGTAGTCCATCGAGGTGTTTAAATAATCAACGAACTGAGACGGACTCTATCTTTTTTGTAGCATGGTGTACTTAGTAAAACTGTGACGTCATAGTGACCGTACTCTAAATTCCAATATCCGGTAGTTGTAGTACGATATAGCCACGCCCCTTTAGTAACCCTAAATTAAACGACTTAATGCTCTGCATTCATCAAAGGAAATGTCACCGACCATCCTACAAGTACATCAAGCTACAAAAAAATAGAGTCTGTCTTAGCTCGTTGGTTATTTAAACACCTCGATGGACTACGCCCATCTCGGTGTTTAAATAAGCAACTCGCTGAGACCAGACTCTATCTATTACGTATGTGAAAAACTTTTGTAAGTGAACTGAATCAACTTATGTATCTTTAGAAACCCGACTGATTTGAAAATGCTATGGATGCAAATCGAAATAAATCACTACCTCTAATTCTGAATTATCAGATAACAATCATATAACAGCATTGTGAGAAACGGATGCTTCAGGAGTTAATGAGATAATTAGCGTAGCCCATCAAGTTCATACGGATATCGTTAAGATATTAGGGCATTGTTTGATATGGAATGACGATAAGATACCCATTGACACTTTGTGTTTTATTATAACTTTTGTTTTATAGATTATCGGTGCTGGATGGGGGACAAAGATTAGGCATCGATTGACGATAAGATACCCATTGACATTTTGTATCTACCTATAAGGCAAATATAAAATCGAATAGGAAAAGTAGCATTCATAGACGACAGTCAACCTCAGTCGCACACAGAAACAAACAACAACCAACTATAAAGATGAATAAAAGTCGACATGACATCGCAGACACAAAAGGGTTTACAATAGGGCTACCGCCTTGGAACAGTTTAATCCAAATGTTAATTGCCCTTTCAGTCCAAATTAATTCCAATATTTCCGGTATAGTCCAATGATCCAAATTCACTGTTATTATGAATGAGCACACTAGGTATTAAATCCTCTCACAATAATATTTTCTAAAAGCCAAATCTAAATTAACTTTAATGAAAAATACTGAAACTGATCTGCTGAGCTGCTCTCAGAGTCTGTTTATATACTGTCATTGACTCTTCCTGAATGCTTTACCACTAAGAGATGAGAACAGTCCACAACATCATAATGAATTTGCATGGATAATATGCATAAATGATAAACATGTTTAAATATATTCTATTCTAGTATAATTTTAGCTGTTTTTCAAGGTCAAAATCAATAATAAATATACAGCTGATCTCAGGGTAAAACACGATTGACTCAAAGTCGATGCACAAACAGGAAATGTAGCATTCACAGAACTCGCGCGCATTTAAAACAATTAACACTTACAAGTATATGTATAAACATATTAAGCATGCAACACCCCACATACCCTTGCATATTGAAAGTTCGTGGAACTTAGCCGTCACGTGACTGCTGCTTATCAACATGATAATACAATACTGAGGACTGTAACTTAAATGTTACGGTGATTCTTTACCTTCTATTTTAAAACAATTTTATACTCATTACCTTAGTCCAATGATTGTATCTGGGATATTTTCTACGGCCATGTGATAATAAAAAGGTACATAAACTAATCATAACTTCGTGGATGGTCTCCCTTAGATGTAAACACAATGTGTAAGGCCCTTAAAATCATGTATGTGCTTGACAGTATTTAATGAAATATCTTCTGAATTTTTTTAAATTTTATTTTTAGTAGGAATTGGATAAAATGTAATAGAAAAACAGTCGATCATGTATCTATACACTTTTTTGATTACATAACTTCCTGTACAAGTTAATGTTGTTAAATGTTTTAAATGTTTTTGTATAAGCAACTATAATCTTCCTAGATATTTTTGCTGTGCTGCTCCAATTTCCAAGAAATGCAATACAGTAGTTAAGTTTTAAGTTGAATGCGTCACAGAGAATGGAAACAATTGATGAAAACATGAAACAAAACCTTTTTTTTTTATTGTTTCAGCTAATTAAACTGTTTCTGTAAAGCTAATAGTGCAAAACTATTGACTTTAATATTTTAACTTGATCACGTCACTCGTCTACTGGCAATGTCAGCAAAGCAGACGGACAATATAACATGTATGTGTTGATGTAAAAGACTAAATTAAAGGGGATTTTCTTGAGGTGTATATTTGGAGTTAGTGTAAATGCATTTAAAAAAGTCATTTTCTTTTGCTCTTGATGTGTTTATTAACCTGTTTAAAATACAAATGTTCTTAGATGTTACACAAATGATGACTGTTTTGACAGCCGCAAATCTCGCATGAGGGCACTGTCGTACGAGAAGTCTATATTTAAACTTATGATCTCCACGAACTCCAGATATTCAACGACATATAGACAACTAGATCTTGGAACGGTCAGTGGCAAAAAGATTGCTGGATGTTTTGGCTTTACGTCCCTTGGCTCCAATAAATCAGAAATGATTAAATGTGCAACACTATTCTGGTCAATGTTTGCGTGCAAGCTATTGTAAATCATGCTATTTCTTTCACCAATGAAACCAAATGTTAGTTTGTTACATGATAAAGCCAGCCGATTATTTCCATATTCACACTCTCCCGTTTAAGTGGGATGACAATAGATTAAGCGTGGGTCGGATGCACACTATAACCTGGTTTAAACCCTCTACTGATCGTTGCGTGGCGACAACCCTGTTGTCAAGCCATTATGTTTCGGGTCTCTGAATACTTTGTTCCTATTTAACAATGTAATTGTTGTCTGTTTTGAATGCGTGGTTTTGGATGGCTGAGTTAATATGTGAATGCTACATTTCCTGTTCGACTTTTGTATTTACTTTTAGAATTGACTGCAACTTTCGTTTCATGTTTGTGTGTGTTGCTCACCAAGCATCTCCGTTTCAGAATTGATATTGGGAAATACCTTGACAACTTTTCTCCTTTCATACTTTTTTCCTACTCTAAAATCACAAAACATATTGCTCATATACTGCATATATCATAAGCTTATTGTTTTCAACCTAGTGTGTGCTATTGGTGACAGTTGAGTAAAACTACATTTAACATAGACTTATATTGCGAAAACATTAAGCATTCTCTGAAGTCCTAAAGCATAGAGTTTAAATATTGTTCATGTAGCATAAGTTTATGGTCCTCTATCAGGTTTGTTCAATTGGTCACACTGGGTAAAAAGGGTCCCGCAACGCGTTGTCACAGTTTTACATTGCGTTATATATGTAAATATTTCCACGTGGCCCTGAATAGCTCACCAGATTACCTTGTCCCCTTGTCCGCTGAAGACACGTGCAACAGAAATATGCGAGATATAATAAGTCTGGTAATTTCAGAAAACTGGCCATGACTTCTTAAATATTTTTCAATATAACTAACTATATGATAAACTGTGACTCACGAGTCAGGGCAAAGTGTATTTAGGGTCCTATTGTTTGTTTTAATTTTTATTATTATTATTATTATTAGGTCTGCGATAGCTTTGAAGCGGCAATTATCCCTCGCTATATTACACGTTATACTGCGGTTCCAGAATCATCCGAAGGACTAATCAGGTGGTAATACGTTTTGTGCAGTTCAAATAATAGTCTAAAATCGGTCATTGTTTACAAAAAACGTGCGATCTCTGGTTCACTAAGCCGTAGTGCTAACCTTTACACTGTTACCAATGTTACACGTTATTATCAATATCATGTATTGTTTGATGTTTGTCTTAAATCTTGTCTTGTCGTACCACCAACGTGTTGTTCTATTGCTTCTCTGGTTTTGCCAAGTCGATGAGTACTTGCTTTGTGGATTTCTGGGCTTTTTTATTAATATACATATGAACATTTATGTGTTATACTTAAATTGCCTATTAATGCTGCATTTTTTGTAAGAGAATATAACCTGGATATCCTGGGATATCGTAATTACACGTTCCGTTTTATTGGGGTGACAGTAGGGTAATATTGAGGTTTGGTGCACCCTAGAAACTTGTTTAAATCCATATCAGCCATTTTTGCCACTGACCGTTCCAAGGCGGTAGCCTTATGTCTACCATTTTCTGTTTGTTATGTCACATCCTCACTATCTAATCATCTTTGTAAATATTGTTTGTTTCTAAGCACACCGTGTGGTTTGGCAGTCATAAAGTAATAAACTAAGTAATCAATAATAAACGTACAAAACTACTTGTACATTTTGAATATTATAAAAAGTGAAACCAGCTGCAATTATAATGGCTTTTGAACTTGAGAAATGTGTTGTATGCCTTTGTTCACTTCAAAATATGGTACGCTCTTCCATGCCCAATTTCTATAGGAAAATCAGATTTATGGTAGAAGAAGAGGTTTTTAAAGAAAGCGCATTAAGCTGGTTAGTGGAAACGATATTTATCTAAACTTAAAAGAAACTTAAAAAAGAAATTGAATTGCGAAATGGAAACGAAATTAAATGGAAAAAAATATAGAATAAGAAATGCAAATGCAAGAAGATAAAGAAAGAAAAGAAATTGAATTAAGAATAACAGAAAAGCAAGAAAAAGAAATGCAAATAAAATTGCAGCAAGAAAAGGAAAGGAGATAATTTGAATTAGACATGCGGAAATCAGATTTGGCAAGCAAGACAAGTTCAATGTTAAGCCCCTTCCACTCATATTCCTTTGTTGATGCTACTAAGCATATTAGATTAGTACCACCTTTTCAAGAAAGGAAAGTTGACAAATATGTTCGCCATTTTCAGAACATTCATACGAAACTGTTAATGAAGTGATGTTGAACGCCTTTGAATTGGTCCATGAGGCATATAGGCTACAAATTAGAAATTGTAAAAAATATATCATGATCAAACGCATGTTGAATTAGCTCGGCCCAAAGAACAGTTATTGGATGGATGATGAATATTGAGCAAGATCATGATGAATTGATGCAACTTATTTTAATTGACGGGTTCAGAAGGTGCATTTAATAACAATGATGGTAAAATATATTTAGATGAGCAAACTGCCCGATCATTGGAAGATGCTGTGCGTAGACCGGTATTCGTGAACTCAGAAGGGCTATTTTGTTCACAAATCCAGCCTTCGGCAGCTTCTTCATTTAAGAAATCCTCACTCGTACGACAGTGCTTTTAAACTTCAGTCTAATACACTGAGTACTAGTTCTTCTAAAAATCAAGCATCTAATGAGAATCCAAAATCGGCTATTTCAAATTACTTGCAAGTATGCAAAAATAAAGGTCACCTACTTTCTGAGTGAAAAGGTAGCAATAACAAAAATGAAAAGTGTATACAAGCAATAGGGCACACCTCTTGAAGGTCTAAACCCCAGTCTTTTATTGGAGACAATGTAGGTAGTTAGGTCACACAAATCCAGACATATTCTGTTACGGCGACTTATGAACCATTTATGTCTAAAGGTTCTATATTAATTATTAGTGATCCAGCTACGCCTGTCAAGAAATTACGCGTCATAGGAGCTCCTGAGTTTATTATATTAGCAGATATACCCTGTCTTTTTCTGAGAAGATTTCTTCTGGTGTTAGTGTCCATATTCATGTAGTAGAGTGCGTTTATTTCACTGTCACTATCCATAATAACTATTTGTAATCAGATTTGGTTACTGGACATGCGACTGCTGGAATAAGATCGTCTTTACTCTTTGAAGGTGTCCATGTATTATTTGGCAATGGCCTAGCCGGAGATAAGATCGCGGTTAATCCACCTCTATCTGACAAGCCTTTTTGACTCTTAATCTTAAGTTAAGTCAATCCCCTGATCCCGTTTAACAGGAAATACCTGACGTGTATCATTTTGCAACGCACTGTATGTTTAGCAAGCTTTCCTCTTTGATTTTGTGATGACCGGACAGATTGTGGACCCTATGATGACGTCTATCTAAATCCTTATAACACGGTAGCGTTTGATGTTTGTCTTTAATCTTGTCTTGTCTTACCCTTAATGGTTTGTTCTCTTGTTGCTCTGGCTTCTGCCAAGTCAATGAATACTTACTTTGTGGCTTTCTAGGCTTCTCTTTTTTTATGTCCCCACCACCGAGTGGTGAGGAGGCATATAGCGTTAACCATGTCTGTCCGTCCGTCCCAAAAAGGTTTTTGTGTCTACCTCCTCCCACACTGTTCAACCGATTGCTTCGAAACTTAGGATGTCATGATGTGCATATTGTTTCGGCACCAAAAACGACCTGGTATGAGCGGACCTATGACCCTTTTTTATCAAACTTTTCGTTAGAATATATTTTATGTCCATCTCCTCTCACAGTCTTCCTCTTTTTCTTTTCAATGCATACTTTACCGGATGCTTACAGACTCTAGTTCAAGTACTCCAAAAATGCATTCCGTTTGCGTTTCGTTTGCGTTTCGTTAGCGTACCGTTTGCGCTCCTAAAACACTATTTAACCAGTTTATTTTTTTATATTAAAATACTGATAAACGCTCTTTGTTTAAATCAAGATTTTAAATATCAGCTCAAAAGGATAATACTAGAATTAGATGTAAAAATCGACAGGGAAAGTAGCACTCAAGGACGTCAGTCAACCACAAACACACACACAGAAACAAAAAACAACTTTAAAGATGAATAAAAGGCCAAATAAGACATCACAAACACAAAAGGGTTGTAAATGTGGCTACGTCCTTGGAGCGGTCAGTGGCAAAAAAGGCCGCTGGGGTTTAAAACCAGGTTCTAGTGTGCACCAAACCTCACACTTACCCTAATGTCATCCCAATAAAACGGGACAGTGAAGAAGTTTTCCGAAATAGCAAAATGCATTTGCGTCCGTTCGTTCATTTCTTTCGTTTTCAGCGTTTAGAGTTTAAAAAATGCATTCATCGTTCATTTTTAAAAACAATACAGGCTAAAACGAACGAAACGAACGCATATGCATTTTTAAAATATAGATCTTACAACGTTAATTCTGCGTTAATTCTGCGTTCATTTTCTGTTCTTTCATCGTTTGTTCTGCGTTCATTCTGCATATATTTGGGGTACTTGAACGCAACTTTGTCTGTACAGGTCTATGATATCAAAATTTGCATATTGATTCGGCGTCAAAATCAACCAAACATTACCAGAGTTACGGCCCCTTGTTCGTCAAATTTTATGTTTTACATTGATTGTTTTCAGTGGGGCATCCGTTGCTAGTTGGTTTATATGTGTTTTACATATATTGCCTATTACTGCTGCCTTGTTTCTTAGAGATTATAACCTGGCGGGAATATCTTTATTTGCACTGTCCCGTTTATTGGGATGACAATAGGGTAAGAGTGAGGTTTGGTGCACCCAAGAACCTGGATTAAACCCCCAGCGGCTTTTTTTGCCACTGACCATTCCAAGACGGTAACCCTATTGTCAACCCTTGTGTGTTTGTATGTCTGATCTTTAATCCAGTTTCCCTTCTTTCCTGGTGTATAATTCACTATAGTCCAAATGTCCAAATAATCCAATAATTCAATATATCTCTAGATCAGCACAATACTATTGTTATCCTCTCAGAATAAATGTTAATTCACAGCATCCAATATTCTGTAAATTCTCAATTAAAATAATGAAGGAGATATTCAAACTTTGACTAATACTGAACAACCCTAACAACAACCCCGAAATGTTGTATTTATACTATCACGGAACATTCTAGATTAAAGAATGTTCTGTAACAATCTATACATTTCAGTTTGATAAACAAGTTATTTTTAAATAACCTTAACAGTCCTATGATGTATCACATGATGTAAACAATAACCTAGAAATTACTAGAAGTCTGGCCTAAAAGCAGTACACAGTAGTAAACACCCCAGCTATTTATATATGTGCTATTAATATAAACATCTTGACAGCCAGAATCAATACACTTGTACACTTATATAGCATTATATACATGAAGGTAACAATATACCATGTTATGTCCCGTTAAAATTAGTTTTGTAAACGCCCGAATTCGCCATGTGCTGGTGAATATGACACAGCAAATAAAGACAAGAGCCACAGAGTAATGATGTTTGTGCGGGTTTACTCTACAGCTGTAAGCGCAACATCAGATATTAATCAATATGGCGTAAGGAACTGTCATATATCAGTAGTAAATCGGAGCGTGTGACGGATGGATGTTAAGAAAACGCAAAATGAAATTAACACATTTGTTTGATTTTATGGGATTTGTTCACTTAGGTAGGACTATTTATTGTCTACATATATAATTATGTTTTAAGCAGTATGATTCCCTTTCGAATTTTCTTTTCATGCTACATCTAACTAATTATTATTATGCATGTACAAAAACTTATAAAGTAACACTTTTATTTTGTAACTGAATCCAATACATTGAATTTAATTCTCGCCGAATATTTTCATTTTAATGTCTAATGATGCCTTCGATATAAAAACTATGATATGAACTACTATGTGCTTCCTAATTTTGCTGCATCCCTATATTTGAAAAAAGGGAATATTTAGTGAATGATGTTTTGAATTATAAAAATAACTGCATTACAGATTTAAAACAATGCTTATAAATTCTAGTTTAAGGTTATATCCATGTCTGAACATAAAAAAGTGAAATATGCATTCTTTGCTATATGTCGTTTTTCACGAGTTCAGCGAAAATTATCATGAAATTGATTATGAAAACTTCTAGTTCAAAACATCAGCTGTAGGCATTATTCCTCTATAAACAAATAAGTTTCATTACTTGTTGCTATTGCAAGGTGAACAGTTACCAGAATGTATACCCTGTTTTGCACATTTAATGGCCAAACATATATTGTTAGATTGTTTGGACTTTGATCCTATGCGACAAATTCATTGTAAAATAGTTCTAATATTTGCATTTACTTGTTTACACTCCCGTTGACGGGCATTGGTGGATCTAAATATACATAGTTACTGTTTTGGCCATACCATCCCATATTTGTAAATAGTTTTAACACGATATTTTACATTAATTTTTAATAATTTACCATTTCATTTCTTCCATTCTTCATTAGTTTTTTACGCACAATATGACTTATATATGTGTCGACGTGCCGTAAAACACCATTCATTCATTACGTTTTATAAGAAAAGAAGGAAACAATATATATATATATAACTTAAGATTACATTTGCAAATAATGATGATGTTTTAGCCTAAAATATATTTATATCATATGTGATAATACAGCAAGAAAATATGTTCTACAAAGTATTATAAAATGCTTATTTTGATTAATGTATAAACTCATTAGTAAAATACGGGGAAACTGTTGTAGGTATTATCCGTCAATTTCTTAATATTGCTATCAAATTCGAACTTTTAATTCAACTTTATATTTTTCCTTAAAATAAAACATACGATCATATTTAAATTGCAAACACAGTTTTAAAAAAGTATGTTATGCTCTTAGCGAAATTGTGGCTTTCTAGGCTATTGTGTTTTGTATTTATATATACACGAGCATCTTTGTATTGCACTTATATTGCCTATTAATGCTGCCTTGTTGGTTAAAGAATAATTCATAGCGGGGATTTTTTTATTTAGACTGTCCCGTTTATTGGGATGACAGTAGGATAAGAGTAAGGTTTGGTGCACCCTAGAACATGGTTAAAAAACCCAGCGGCTTTTTTTGCCACCGACCGTTCCAAGGCGGTAGCCCTATTGTCAACCCTTTTTGTGTTTGTTACGTCATATAACTTTATTCCTTATTAACATTGTCATTCAGGTTTGTCTTTTCGCATGTTTTAGGGTTTACTGTGTTCTGTGAAAGCTGCATTTATACTTATTTTTTACGGTAAAACTCTACGGCAATAGAAACATATAGGTTTAAAAAGGCAAATAGTATGCACCTAATTAAAAATGTAATTTAAAGCTGACCTCGTGAAATTGGAGATTTTAATTGCCTACGTTCTAAACGACAGTTTGACTCTATTAAATCGCGCATTTTTTATGATAATCACTTCCACTGAAAAAATGACATCTTAAGAAAAAGTGTTACGTTTTAAGTTGAACACCTCCTGTACATCAGGTTTCTCTTGTAGTTACCTTTTATGTTAGTTCAGATTATATAAATCAAATCCAGATATAGTAATGTGGCTAAAATTAATCATGTAGACTATAACTATTAATTGCATTACGTCATAATTCTTATTTAGTAAATACGAACTTCATGCCATAATAATATATTGTGATGAACTGCACTTTTCTGTATAAAATAATAATTTTACAAACGACTTTCCATAGTTCAGGACAGACCTTTATCTACCAAATGTTTCGTTTTTACATAATTTAACATCTACTATTCTATGTATGGTAGTTGTGAGCTCTGCATCTGTCCAGTGGACAAAAATCCAAAAGCATCCCAGCATTAAAGCATTCTTACCAGTGCTTGGGTTCCGGGACAGAACACCAGCCAGGAATGCCGTGGAATGTTTAAGCAGATGTTCGATGGATAGCCACTGTCTGTCGTTATTTTTTGTTGAGGCAACGTCATTATGTCAGACGCATGGCGAGTTGTTAGAGTACATGGTCGGACTCGAACCGATGCCCACCGCGGTGTATTACACAAAAGGTAAGACGTTTGTTTTGTATTAAAGGGATACACGACAGTCACAGTATGATTTAAGGACCTCTTTCAAGCTTATTGCATGTGTGGGGTGAGTGGATAATGTGTATAGGTAACTTTAATAATTATTAGACATGATACAACTGCATAAGAAATGGTGATATTCAATTTTATTTTAGTTGATGAGGCCCTCCCAATACTGCTATTGTCAAAATAGATTAAAAAAACTGTGATTTTGTAGCGACTACTTCTCAAAAACCGTATTGATTTGTAACCTTTACCAAAATAACTGGCATGAGATGTAGTTGATCCTAACCAAAGTTCATTTTGATTGGATGTCAAACATGGCCGCCATGTTTACATAGATTTATATAGGAAAAATGTGTGGCGACTACTCCTCTGAAACTACTTGATGGAATTTCATGGAACTTGAGAAGAATGCTTGATATCTAGTGGATCCTAGCAACATTTTAAGACGGCCGGAAATGCAAGATGGACGCCACTGCTAAAACTAGATTTTAAAAATGAGACTTTGAAACCGTAAGTGATATTGAATTGGAACATTTACCATAATGACTGGTGCGACATATATTTGGTCCTAACCAAGATTCATTTTGATTGGATGAAAAAGTTGTGGCGACTTCTAGCTGAACTTATCAAAATTTTAGTTCGGTAGGAACTTCAAGACGGCCGCCACTACTAAATATATATTTCAAAAATGCGACTTTGTGGTGACTTCTTCTCAAAAAACATAAGATTTGGAATATTTACCAAAATGACTGCCATGACATATAATTGGTCTTTGTGTTTTACTTATACTGCCTATTAATGCTGCTTTGTCGGTTAAAGAATAGTTCATGGGGGATTTCTTTATTTACACTGTGCCGTTTTATTGGGAAAAAGCAGGGTAAGTGTGAAGTTTCGTGCAACCTAGAGCCTGGTTTAAACCCCCAGCGGCCTTTTTTGTCACTGACCGTTGGAAGGAGGTAGTTCTATCGTCAACCCTTTTGTGTTGGTGATGCCTTATTTGGCCTTTTATTCATTTGAATTTGTTCTTTGTTTCTGTATGTGTTTGTGGTTGAATGTCGTCCTTGAATGCTCCTTTTCCTGTTCGATTACTGTATCTATATTCTATCTAGCGTAAACTCACACTGTGGCCTTTAGGTCATACAACACCAATTCATAGACGTACATTATAGCTCTAAGCTCTGTACTAAGTTCCCTAATATGAGAAGCTATATTTTTTTTGGTTACTTGTTTTGAAAGACCTATCTAAGTTTTATCAAAATAACATACACAAACCATACCTTGAGTATGTTTTGAAAAAAACTGTTTGGCTTGGATGGTGCATTTCTGCAATGTTTGGTTGGTAATTGGTGTAGTCTGATCTAAATAGACATTCAAACCTTTTTTCATTTTTTTTTAATTTCAATCACCAGATTATTGGTGATCCAGTTATTCACCCCGTAATAGGTTTGTGAGGGTCGGGGTGGGCCATCCCTCATCAAACCTTACATAAAAACATGTAATATGCATCTATTAGATTGAAAATAAAGTAATAGGAAATATAATCAAGTGAATAAATGCATATATTGTAATCAGAGACAGAATACATGGGGAGGTTTTCTTATTCTTTACAATTATAGAAGTATATTATACAATGTACAATTTTAACAGAGTGTAAACGAACAAAAAAGACCACACTGCAATCCAGAGGTATTTCCAAAACAATATTGGTGGAAAATATAGTATGATTGCTATATAGGGAATATATGGAAGCTATAAGAATGCAGCGAGTCTCTATAAACTCTGGAGAAAAAGACAATAATACATGTAAAGAATATTTGTTTCAAAACCCAGAGTACAACCCACATTATCAATACATACAGACTTATTTTACACAGATAATTATAATGTTATAGTATCAAAAATAAACATTATTTTATATTATGAAATCTATGCATTGCCTCTACTCTGAGGCTCACTGAGTTTTTTCTCATATTTTGTTTTTGGAAAGAAAAAGAAACAATAACCCATCCTGTGTAATAAATCTGTATATAAATCCATTATCAAGGAACAATGTTTCAGGAATGTTTTAAAGGATTAATATACATAACATCCAAAATTATTATTTTTTCTAAAAAAAAACAAGAAGGTTGATTAGGAAAGACCAAGATATAAGCAAGGGTATGTTATTTCTGATAGTAAGATAAGATTTGCATGTCCCAAAATAAAAAAGAATAAAAACATTAAGTTTATTTGCTACAGTTTGATACTGGAAAAATCAACTAGGTAAATTATCTCTGTACTCCAGTTCCACAGATAGCAAGGTATTGACTCCACATGGTTTCAAACTTATTAAGTTTTAAGTTTTTATATGCGATTAGTTTCTCAACTTTGTACAAAGATATTATATACGTTTTAAAAAGGTTAAGCTGTGGAATTTGACGTTGCATCTTGTTTTGATAAATGTAAAGTTTTGCTTGCATGATGATTTTACTCAAAACTGTATCAAATTTACAATTTCCAAATAAAATATCTGTTTTGTTAAAGTTACGAATGCTGTATTGCATTTTTCTGTAATATAAGTTTGAAGTTTTAACCAGAATTCTTTTACTGTTCCACAGTTCCAAAACAGATGTTGGATAGTTTCAGGCGCATTATTGAAAAAGCTGCACGTATCGTTATTAATAATATTCATTTTGGATAAAAAGTAATTTGTTCCAAGTATCCTATGGTGATTCTAAATTGGAACCAAAGTAACTTAGGATCTTTTGTTATTTTTTTTTAAGGTAAGGCATATAATCTTTCAAATTCAAAGTTTGGAACACTAACTACTTCATTTTTCCATTTACTTAATGCTTTGGGATATACATTATTTCTAATCATAATGTCATATATGTTTCGACAGCCTTTCTCATACTGTAGAATTAAAGATAGGATTATTGGACGTATAGGGTTTGGGCTGTTACAGGCTAGATGCACAATATTCAGTTTTGCCAAATAATTCCTGACAGCAGTTATAATACCTTCATATTCAAGAAAATTGGACTGTATATTATAGTGTTCATTAAATTCTATGTATGAATAAAGATTTCCATGTTTGTTTAGAATGTCATTGATAAAAGTTATTCCTCCTATAAACCATCTTTTGTAAAACACACTAGAGCCTCCGACCTTAATACCTGGCTTATACCATATACTAACTGAGTGAAGTTGTTGCCAAGATATTGGTTTAACTTGATCAGCAAAATATTTGTAACTGATAAAAACATCCTTCCAAAAAGGATTTTGTATTCTATTTAAATTTATTTAATGTAATCTGTTTCAAATTTAAATATATTATTAATAATCGGACAGAAAATGTTCACGAGATGACTATATTTATTTTCTGTCTGAGATATTCGACGGATCCTTGTTATTTTTAGAGCTAGTATGAACTTTTCCACTTCTACCATTCTAAGACCTCCATATTTATAATCTTGAATAATGGTAGTTCTTTTTATTTTGTCCCTCAAATTATTCCAAAGAAATTTGTAAAATAGTGTTTGTATTAATTTGATTTTATCCGCTGAAGGATTTGGTAATCCAGTAATTAAATGGTTGAGTTTTGAGAGGGCCAAACTTTTTAAAACAACAATTTTACCAATAGGAGTGAGTATCCTTTTAGATCAAACAGCAAGTAATTTTTTGATTTCTTCAATTTTGGACTCATAATTAATATTTAGCAATGAATTTAAAACTGTTGTGATATTTCACACCTAAAACAGTAAAAATACCATTTTCCCAACTAAGATTGTACTCACGACAAAGTTTGACGTTAGTATTTATTCTTGATCCAAACCATATCACTTTTGTTTTGTCTGTATTGATATTAAGGCCGGAGATTCTTGCATAAGTTTTAATGTTAACATGGAGTTATACAATGATTCTCTGGAGCCATCTAGAGTCAAACTTGTGTCATCAGCATATTGTGATACTAAATATTCTTTGTCATCAATATTAATACCTTTGATATTTGGATTACTTCTTAGTAATATTGCTAATACTTCGGCGCAGAGAATGAACAGGTAAGGTGACAGTTAGTCGCCCTGACGGCAGCCTCTATGTAAATAGAACCATTCTGACATGTGCCCATTTACAATAACACAAGATTCGGTATTTAGATAAAAAAGTTTTATCCAACTTATAATCGAAGGCCCAAAATTGAAAAATTGTAAAACTTTGTACATAAAAGACCATGATACTGTGTCAAATGCAGTGACAAAGTCAATCAAGAGCAGAAGTCCTGGAATACGATAGTTTTCAGCGTAGAAGAAAATGTCATACAGTAATCGTATATTTACCCCCATGAATCTACCTGGTATGAAACCGGTTTGATCTTCATGAACAATAGAGCCCAGAACATTTTTTAGTCTGAAAGCTATGGATGATGAAGCTAGTTTATATGATACATTTAATAAAGAAATAGGTCTCCAGTTCTTTAAATATAACTTATCTTTATTGCCTTTAGGTATGCATGTTATTACACCTTGTCTTTGTGTAACAGAGAGTTCACCCCTTAAGTAAGCATAATGTATTGATCTAACTAAACAGTGTCCAATATCTCGCCAGAAGAATTTATAAAACTCAACTGTAAATCCGTCGTTACCGGGGCTCGTGTTATTTGACATCCTTTTAAGGCTTTGGAGCATATCTATATATGTAATTGCTCCTTCTATTGATTGTTTTAAATGTTCCTTTAATTTTGGTGTATTGAAATTGTTTAAAACGTCATTCAAGTTGATATCTTCTGTTTCGTTAGCTTCATATAATTTTTTAAAATGTGATCTTGTTTCATCCAAAATTTCATTCTGTGATTTTAAGACAGTCCCAGAGGAAGATATCAAGGAGTTCATGTATTTTGAGACATAATTCCTGCTTTCTTAACTGCAGAAATAGTTAGAAATGTTTTCACCTTCATTTATCCATTTAGCTTTAGACCTTACAAAAACACCCTCTAATTTAATTTTTCGAATATCAAATAATTGTATCTTTTTTTCTTCAAGTAGTTCATAATTTGTTTCTGTTTCTTTTTCCAGAATGTCTATTTGTTTTAAAAGTTCACTTTCTTTGTTTACCTCCGCTTTTTTTTATAAGATGAGTTTGCTATTGTTTTACCTCTAATTTCTATAAGTAAAGTCTCGAAAAATAATTGTTCATTTATCTTGAATTCTAAATCTTGTATTGGTATGTTGCTTATATCCATGTTATAATTTTGATTTTCTGAGGCATATTGTCTTTTAGTGTTATCTATAACTATTTTTAATTCTTCAACATATTTTGTATCTTTTAGTAAAGAGTTATTAAATTTCCAGTAGGATCGACCTTTTATAAATTTCCCAAACTCAAACTGTATAAAAGTCATTGAATGATCTGTACGATATCCTGGGAGAATTTTTGAATCGTCTAAATCAGTATATAAACTATCTGATATTAAAAAGAAATCTAATCTAGCTTTTTTCACCGGATTTCTACGAAACCATGAGTATTCTCTTTTTTCCAAATGTTGTTCTCTCCAACAATCAATAAAATTGACATTCAAACCTACTTTAAATTTGTTTTTTCTGGCTGAATTGTTTAACATTCATTCTGAGGGAAATGGTGTCTTTCATTTTTAGAAAAAAAGTCGTTTTCTACAAAATATGAGTAATTTTAAAAAAGCTTCGACTGAAGTCAAATTCATGTGATTTTTTCGCGTAAATCCAGAATCTTCAAAATGCCATATCTTGACAGCCGTTCCAAACTTTTGTTTCATTGATTTCATCAATATAACATGTGCTTTTTTACCAGCTGAAGCTATCTTGCAAACATTATCTACTGAAAATTATATTTGTGGTTTTCAGAGTTCAAAATAGCAGATTTTACAATAAAAATGCCACTGTTTTATATATATTCAAAATCTGCCTTCAAATGAATTAATTAACATTATTCAGCAGTTTCTTTATGTGAAACCATCAAGAAAATGCAACTTTTTAGTTTAAAAATGATAGAAAATAATTCTGTGACTATCCTCCCCAACCCTATTTTCAGGGCCATGCCATGTTTTACAATATGCCCATTACACAAGATTGCCCGTAACTGTACTATTTATTTATTTTTTCATTAAATATTGTTTGTACCAGCTTTACAGGTCATTTCATGCAAACATGCAGCCAAAAAGCACTGTTTACAGTACAGATCCATGAAAATTCATTAAAATGAAGTGGTGGGTAGAAAAAACCTACAAAAACATAGAAAAGGTCATATTTTTTGCCAACTGAATAATTTAATTTGTAAAATGTATTAAACCACATGAAATATTTGAATATGGACGCTAACCGTAAAGAAGCGATGAAGTCAGAGTCAGAGTTTACCTCAGTATCTTTTTCAAAACAGACATAAGCGGCTTTCAACATTTTTTCGGACAAATGTAGATTGTCGGTTTCTGACATATTTGCCAAAAAATGCATGCAAAGCCCTTAGAAATGAATAAAACTTACGATATAAACATTTAACTGTGTCAAACATGTCCATTACCCGGCCAATGCTGTATACCAGGTGTCAGGTACGGCTAATTTTGGGTCCACAACCCTAAATAAAAGAATTTAAATTACCTATTTTGTATCATAATACTTCCAAATATTTAAAAATCATGAAAAGAGTTACAAAAAAAGTCAAAATACACCATAATTCAATATTTCTCACACTTTCAAATCATTGTGTTAGAAAAAAGTATGTCTACTTTCACTTTTACCTATGCAGAATCTAGCTTTAGGTCATACATGTACTACACCAAAACATTTTCCATAGACGTACATTATAGCTCTAAACTCTGTACTGAGTTCCCTAATATAAGAAGCTATATTGTTGGTTAATTGTTTTGAAGACCTATCTTAGTTTTATCAAAAAAAACATACACAAACCATACCTTGAGTATGTTTTGAAAAAGCTGTTTGGCTCGGATGGTGCTGACCCACCTACTTGCATGTAGAAACATGTAAAATATACTTCTTTTTTTAATATGCAACAAATTATGAATACATTGAACAAATGTATGATTTAACCTTTATAAGTACTCCTCAAAAGTTGAATTTTTAGCAAATGTAATTGCTTATCTAATTCGTGAAACCACTGCGACACGTCTATTTCAAACAGAAGTTACATTTATATTTAAATCAAAAGTAGTAAAACATAGTAACTAATGTTCTAGTGATAAAACTTTATAATTCATGGTTATAACATAAGCTATTTTTTCTGTTTTAGTTATCCCTCCATTCGCTTGTCCAGCAGACTTAGCGAATTACAACACGGCTCGACTAGCAGACGGTTCAGTCTTCACGCACAAGTAAGCAATGTGAAAGACCATTGAAGTACCTATGCATTTCCCAACGATAATTGGTCATTGATAAAGCTTACAAATCTTGCTTGTTTACTGCTAACAAACTCATTACCTGGCCTAATATTCATCAAACTTTTGAGCACAAAAATCGAACTCAACTCAAAATCTCTTTTTTTTTAATTCAAAAACAAACTACATTTTTTCAAGCAAATTACTATATTTACTTACAGAAACGAGTAATTTTAAAGGTACTTTAACAGAAAATGTCTGAAAATCACATTGTTACCCATGCTTTTGTGTTGATAGGGTTTGCAAAAAGAATAGATTTTGAGTCTGGGTCTGATTCTTTTGCACAAAAGTTTGATGAATATTAGGACTGATCAGCCCATGTAAATACCATTGGCTGAGGCCCGAGTACAGCTTTTTTCTTGAAATAACATTGCAGCTGCATGTAGTATATAGAATATAAATCAGGTGTAGCTATATAATGCGTTGTACTAAACTTTTTTTGAAGAATAAAAATAAAGAAATATTTTAGCTTTATATATAAGATGCAAAACTTGGTTCAGTCTTCATTGGGGCTTTCTAAGCTATTGTTTTTTGTAATTATATATACACGAGCAGCTTTGTGTTTTACTTATATTGCCTGTTAATGCTGCCCTGTTGGTTAGAGAATAGTTCATAGCGGGGATTTCTTTATTTACACTGTTCTGTTTTATTGGAATGACAGTAGGGTAATTGTGAGGTTTTTTTGCACCCTAGAACCTGGTTTAAACCCCCAGTGGGATTTCTTTGCCACTGACCGTTCCAAAGCGGTAGCCCTATTGTCAACCCTTTCTGTGTTTGTGACGTCATATGCCTTTATTCCTTATTAACATTGCCATTCATGTGTGTTACTGTGTTCTGCGAAAGCTGCATTTCCTGTTCGACATTTATACTTATTTGGATCGTTGAACAAAAAAAATGAAAAAACACAAATAATGTAAAAAACACAGTTTCTATGTTTAAATAAATGTGCTACACAAGGCACGACTACCTAACAGGTAGATTGATGTAGCATTGTCCGGTATTTCGCTCTATTAGAAGGGCCCCATCATCCGACACAATTTAAATAACACCATTGTGTTATGTCATTGTTTGCTGAATAACCTTTGCAGTACATTACGTGGCCCCTCCTTAATTCCATTAAGCGATGGGAAAGTTTATATTTGCAGGATTTTATAACGGATATTTCGACAATAAAACACATTAAAAAATATGTTTTGCTGAAAAAATGCGATAACCTTTAAATTACCTAGTAAATGTTTTAATGTTACAACCAAATTAAGGTTTTATCTCATACCCCAGCCAACCACGTTTTTGCTTTTTGGAGAAGGGGTTGAATAGGGTATGAAAGTTAATACTTGGACCGCGTAATGATGTTGTAACATCATTGTAAATCATAAAACACGTAATCACTTTTTTAATATTTGTGTTCTAAAGACAATAAAGAGTTATCAATTAAATGTTTTATTTATTCTAGATAAAGTAAAAATTAATATTTGCCGAAGGCAAACAAGGCTTATGGGATACCGAGTTGTCCTTGATCCGTCCGTCCGTCCTTCTGTCCATCAGTGGTTAACTTGTGCATTGTGGACACGATAGGGACTTCATTACATTTTGGATCTTTACCTAACTTTACCAGGATTTTCAAAATAAAAGCTCAAAAACATTCGAGAACCATCCATGTCGGATTAGAAACATCAAAGTTTGGCCTTGTTTTACTGAACAAGTTTTATTTTCAACCTTGTTAACACTCAAGCACTCTAGAACCTTCATTACTACTTTATCCTTTCCGAACTTTGCTAGGGAGTTAATATGAATAAAAGCTCTGACAAGTTCAAAAATCAGCTATATCGGACCAGGAACACTAGAGTTATTGGCTTTATTGCAAACTTATATATTCTGCCTAGTGAACACTGAAACAATACACTTACATTGGAAGCAACTTGAAAAAAACAACACCTCCTCAATAGAGTTATAATATATTCCACTTATGGTCCTCTACCAAGTTTGTTCAAATGGTGATCCTGGGGTCACATCTGATCCAACCAGCATTTGCCCCGGTGGCCGCACCCACCCCTGGGATCATAACTTGTAAACCGTTGGGATCCCAATCCTATAAACTTATATACACTTACTGGGCATGACCAGACGATACAACCATTCAACCAGCATCGGCCCTGGGTCTATCTCCACCTTTAGGGGACATTTCCCCTGGGTAATAACTTGGAAACTGTTGAGATCCCTCCCTATAACCATAAATACACTTACTGTGCATGTACAGACTGATACAACCAAACAACCAGCATTCGCCCCGGAGTACATCTACACCCCTTGGGACATAGCCCCTGGGTCATACTTTCAAGCCGTTGATATTCCCGTCATATAACCATATATAAACTTACTGGGCCTGACGCTTTAAGACTCTGTGATCTCATTCTGTTATGAAATTATAAGCTTGTTTAGCTCTACTGGCCAAATTCAGCAGAGCTTATGGGATGGCGAGTTTTCCGTCGTCCGTCCATCGTCCGTCCGTTTAACCTATGGCTTGTGAACACGATATGGCCTTCATTATTAATCCGATCTTTACCAAACTTTGTTAAGGTCTTCTTTATTTCAATGAAAGCTTGGTCAATTTCCAAAACCAGCCGGATCGAATTGGTTTCAGCGAAGTTATGGCCCTTGATTTGCTGAAAAAAATGCCATTTTCGCCATGGGGAAACTCTGGCACTTTCATTTATTATTTCATTTTTGCCATACTTGCTTAGATTGCTAATATCAGTTAAAGCTTAAAATAGTTTAAAAAACAGTCAGATCGGATCCGTAACACCAGATTTATGGCCCTTGTTTTGTTGAAAATAAAACATATTCTGCCTTGTGAATAATCTAGCACATTCATTTGTTATATGATCTTTACCGAACTTGCAAAGATTGTTAATATCAGTGAAAGCTTGGACAAGTTTGAAAATCAGCCAGATCGGATCAGTAACATCAGAGTTACCTCTTTTGTTTTGCTAAAACAAGCCATTGTCTTCCCATCGTATTCATTTTGTCATTAGTATGGTATGCAGAGTTGTCCGTCGTCCTTCCATCCGTCCGTCGTCAGTCCATCCGTCGTTTCCCTTGTAAACACCATAGGGACTTCAATAATAATCGGTTCTTTACGAAACTTTGCCAGTGTCATGATATTAATGAAAGCTCGGACAAGTTTGAAAACTAGCCATAATGGATTAGTAACACCAGAGTTATGGCCCTTTTTTGCTGACAAATGTCATATTAAGCCTTGTGAACCCTCTAGCACCTTCATTTAGTATTTGATATTTTCAAAATTTGTCCAGATTTTTTATATCAATGAAAGTTCGTAAAAGTAAGAAAGCCAGCTATATCGGACTAGGAACACCAGAGTTATGGTACCTTGAATTTTGAAAAAAAATCCATATTCAAATTTGTGAACACGCTAGCAATTGAATTTATTGTTTGTTCTTTACCAAACTTTGTCAGTTTCTTGTTATCAATAAAAACTCGGAAAAATTCGAAAATCAGTCATATCGGATTAGTAACACCAGAGTTATGACACTTGTTTTGCTGAAAAATCATAATCTGCCTTGTGAACACTCTAGCACCTTCATTAATTATTTAATCGTTACCAAATTTTAATTTTTAATATCAATAAAAGCTCGGATAAGTTTGAAAACCAGCCAGATCGGAGTGTTAGTAGCACCAGACTTACGGCCCTTGATTTTCTTAAATTGTAATATGCTATATTGAGAAACTGGGGTCGTGGATTCAACACCCACTGGGGTCTAAGTGGTTAGGTTGTTTGTGTTTCTTTTGTGTGTGTTTTCAATTCTCCTGTTTTATTAATTGTGTTTGACTGTTAAAGAAAACTATTTTATTTTATTATTTTTATTTTTTTTATTTATTTATTTTATTTTTTTATTACTATTTCTTTTTGGTGAATCTGTTTTATTGTTTCAGAATCAGTTGCTTGTTTTGAGTTTTTTTTTATTATGAGTATGTGGGCATAGTGGGTGTTTAAAAAAATCTCTTCTTTTAAATTGTTAGCATAGGTCCAGGGTTTAAATTATTGTTGTGTTAGTGTTATTTTTTGTATGCAATTTCTTAAAGCAGTACTAAAGGGGACATTTTATGACGACCACCCTTATCTATTCGATCTTACACCGTAGTTATGCATCCATAAAGTCTCGGACGAGATCTTGAACCAGCTAATTTCAATCACCTTGAATTAACGAAAATTTCATAATTTGCCATTATTACTATAAAAATGCTTTACTTTTCCATCTGAGCTGAACCAAACATAGACATATTTTAAACCACATATATCCGTTGGTATCAAAGTGAGTTATCTGCCCTTGAATCTGCACAAAATACATTATTTGACTTGTTACCTCCCTGGCACTTCCATTTTTGATCTACAGCCTTTCCATTTTACATCCAATATTAACATTTTTTATAATAATATAAGGAAAGGAAAAAGAAACCCATAATCAAAAAATTGCATATACTACACTATTATTACACCTATTTTTACGTAATATTCCAGATATCTCTCAACGTGTTTTGTACAAAAGGGGCTACAACTAATTACAGAAAGGACAACTCTGTCATGTAATAGACCTTTTAATCAAAATATTCTTTGTTACACGAAATTCATAAATGTTGGTTTAAACGTATTTTATTTTTTCAATGGTTTACAACATTTCATATATACATTGTACAATTATATTAAAGGATTAGAATGAAAGCGAACTGCTTATAGAATTCTTCTCCAAATGTTGAAGTTTCGCTTGAAAAAGTCAAGTCATTTCAGTATTGTGTTTAATGTTAAGACATGGCAACGTTTAAAGCTGCTTGAGCCAAATGCGCATTCTGTCGATAATTAAAATTTAAATGGGAAACCATTGGTGTGTTCGGTGCTGTTTAAACCTTCTTTCGGAAAGGACAGGCCTACCTAATGTCGCCCTGTAACATTCGATTAGCAGTAGCATATTAAACACACAATATATAGTGGAAATACCCAATATGCGTTTCTTTTTCCTTTCAGTATAAGATCTTCGACAAGTTCTTCAATCATGAATATCTGCTGGTATTTAAGGCAGTTATATGCCCTTGGATTAATAAAAAATGGCATAGTTTGGCCTTGTTACCACTATAGCACTTCCATTTTTCATCCAGTCTTAATTTTTTTTACAGAATGTGTATAATAATAATAATTTGAACAATTTTTTCAATTATGACCTTTGAATTTGTGAAATTTTCAGTATTTGGTAATGTACTCTGGAAACTTGATATCGTGGGTTGAAATCCCACTGGAGGCAAATGTTTTTATTCTCTTACATGTATTTGTATTACTAACATTTATATTTCTCTTGTGAAAATGAAAATGGTCCTATAGAAATCACAGCACACAAACGCAATGGCACCGTAGATCCGCACTGTACCACAAACAAAGAGCAAATTAACTATACAATGAAAAAGACAATACACAACAGAAAGAGTGGTGAAGACATGGCTACCGATTTGGAACGGTCAGTGGGCAATATAGCCCTCATGTTAGCTTAAATTGATTTTAAGTGTACACAACCTCGCTATTATCCTGTCTTCATCTCTCAAATTGACAAGATAGTGTAAATAAAAGTACATCCCATCGAAAGGAAATCACTAACAATAATGTCCACATCCAGAGCAATTCGGAAACGATACACGTATGTTATAGTAAAGATATATAAAATCATAAATAATAAGAAATACCTAAGGATGTGTCCAGAATTGTACTGAACAACCACAGCAGTTGCAGCCCAAGAATAACCCATCTAGGGTACTACTAGAAAACCCGCGGGACAAATGTTCAAGCACCAACCTCCCATTTCAAGGTTTCAGAAGGTGTAATCAAGGAGTCCCGCGTATTCTTTTCGGACGAATTTCCTGATTATTTTTGTAAAGTGGACTTTAAGTGGTCAGGAATTCCGTCAGATCCCTTTAATTTCCGCAGTTTATAGATCACGTCTTCATAAAATAACGGTTGTGATATTCCTAGTCGCAGAAATGTTTTTAGGTTGGTGTTGTACTTTTCCAGCAGGTTTCCGTTGCGGCGATAGAACTTTGAGAAAGATCTACGTAGTTTATGGTAACGAAAACCTTGCTGAAAAAGTTTACATGTAATAAATTCATTTCAATAATTGAAATCCTTAACATCGTTACATGCCCTAGCAAAACGAATTAGTTGTGAGATATAAACCCCGCACGATGTAGCACGTGGTACGTCCCCATCTAAATGTAGATAGTTAACGATGTCAACGTTAAAGTCATCGCTCTTATCATAGATTTTAGTATGTATTTAATCATTTGAAATCGAGAGAAGAAGATGGAGGAATGCTGCTTTGGAATCCGAACTGTTGGATTTATTCAACATGAGCTCTTATTAATATTGACTATGTCATCCAGATACCGAGATGTAAACGCATCAATAATGGCTCTAAATCTCTTTCATAAGAGCATAAAAACAAATCTTCGACAAAAGGCGCACAATTAGGAATACCATAGGAATACCAACAACATGGCGATAAACGGTTTTACCATATTTAATAAAGATGTTATCTTAAGAAAAGATAACGCTTTACAAACATCGGTACAATTCCACATGTTATACTTATCATTAGGGGCGTTTGTAAAGAACGCTCTGACATTATTACAAGCAAGAAAGGTAGTCCCTTCCCTGTATAAGCTGAATCAATTTATCTTTGATCAGGTTATATGCTAGAGTGAAACCTTGGTTCGTGGGTTCAAATCTCAGTGATGCAGTCGGGTTTTTTTTTTAATTATTATGTTGCTTTTCATTTCATTGGCTCAGTTAATAAATGTTTGTTTTCACTTATTTATTTCTTTAAATTGGGAGCCTGGGCACGTGGGTTCAGACATTGTTCATTTTTACCGGACTTGCTCAGAATTTTTATTTCAATATAAAATCTCTGATTAATAAAACAGTAATATCTAACAGCCCCTCTTGATCCCTCATAACCTTCCATTCTTAGCCAGAAGAGCGTCCACAGGCCCTCTTGATCATCTTGTTTAGCTTATGTGATAGGAGGTTGTCCGTCGTCCGCCGTCCGTCCGCCCGTTAATCTTTGGCTTTGTCTTAATTATTACTTTTGTCTTTACCAAACTTTGTCAGTGTCTTCATATCAATGAAAGTGTAACAAAGGGAATTAAGACATCTCTAGCGTCTTCTTCATCTATCCCTCACGATGGATTTGTGAGAGGTGTTACTTGGTCATTTCTAGAATTAAAGGAAGGAACTTGTTTTCCAAAACCGTACAACGATCTATTGTATCAAACAATCATACATAAAAACATTCACATACTATTAGTTAAAACAATCATACCTCTTATCATGTATTATTACTTAATTCACATAGTCATACTTATATTGTTTATAACACTTATTTCAAAGTAATTTAGCATCAATATTCTTTATAACTTTAAACTTAGATACGTTCGTCTTCTTATATTAAACAACAAGAAAAATAAAGTATACTGAACTTACCTAGAATTAAAGGAAGGAACATGTTTTCCAAAACCGTACAACGATCTATTTACTATGGCCGTTGAATCGGTTTATATAGAAAACTATCCCACCATCTAATTAAGGGTAATTATTTATATTGATATTATCTCATGCCAGCTACTGTGCATTTGAATAAGCCTTGCCTAAATTTGGCGAACATGTGATTTCTGGCAGATATATCTCGCTGCCGCGTAATTATACAAGGGATGTGTATTGCTTCTGATGGAGAAATACTAATGACTAACGTGTATCTCGCCTTTTACAAATAGTACACTACTATTCCGCTCCAATCAAATACATGCATACATTATTATAAAATATCGGTTTATAAACTAAAGGTTTCTTTTTAATACATATTACTGTGACAAAAGCTAGGACGTTTTCCAAAACCAGCCAAATCCGATGGGTAACGCAAATGTTATGGCCATTGTTTTGCTCAAAATGCCTTAGTGAAGGTTTTTAATTTGTCATATAGACATATTACCATGGACTCCATACATCCATTCGAGCGATACAAGCCCTCTTGGGCCTCTTGCCTTCACAAACGTAAAGTACGAAGCACAAAGTATAAAATAACTATATCCTAAATATTCTTAAATGTAACATTTCTATTCAATTTCGACCCCCACATCAAATTATTGCATTCAAGTGACGAGATTTCTCATGGCCGTAGTCAAAAACTAAGCAATAACCTCGATAGGACGTTTTATTTTGTCGTTAATGCACAACTCTTACTTCCCTTTTATACGACAAATTCATCAAACGATGGTCTTACTGTACAAACTGCTGGACAGAACATGTAAAGTGCATGACCTCGAATACACCAGCTGTTATCCCTTTCGTTATAAGGTTTACATGTAATGGACCAGACGTAGCAAAAAGGTCACGCGAAAAGTTGCGATTGAAAAATCGTATTTTAGTCATCCCATTATCAGAAACGTTTCAGAGTTTATTAAAAACAAAAACAAATACATATTACTCCGTCTAAACGTTTCATACTTTACGGTGGATATAGACTAACCGGGGCTAGAGGGCGTGAACGGTAGCAAGCATGTTTCACTACCGTTCATGAACAGTCTCAATCAAACCGAGACTGCAATATAATTTGTATTTATCGTGTTCGGCGATTCCAAATGTCTCCTTTCAAACTCGTTTTATGTATCACAGTAGCGTTGCCTGTGCAGTGTGGCGGCGGTTAAACGTCTCCCCATGCTTGCATCAGAACTGTTATTCATTCTGATCTATGGAGATTGCTGAGCCCGATATTTATTTACACTCTCAAATACTTTCGGTTTTTCACTTTAATTTCGAATAGGTGGTTCCAATTCTCCAGCCTTAAATGGTTCTGAGTATTATTTAATCACCCTGAGGATATGTTGCCTGCTTTTAAATTTAGTCTTTTGACTGTTACATGTGATACGCAGGCTTCATAACCTCTGATCCCAACTAAATTCTATTTTGTTTATTTCGCCCATTGTTTTCTCAAAGGGCAAAGTGTTTTGTTAGAACCTGGGACCATACGCCGCTGGTCATGGACTGGTGTGAAAATACATTATGGAAGGTTCCATGTTCACCGTCATATGAACACCATCTTCGGGAAGGATCAAATGTGTGTACTATTGACATGTTAAATGTGGAGTTCTGCTCATCCCGGGGCTATAGGGCGTGAATGGTAGCAAGCACGTTTTACTACCGTTCATGAACAGTCTCAATCAAACTGAGAGAGCAATGTGTTTTGTATGTATCGTGTTCGGCGATTTCCAAATTTCTCCTTTCATACACTTTTTTCTATAACCGTCCATCCTTTAGGGTATGACATTTCAATTATGATAAACGACAATATAATACCTTATAAAAGTGGTGCCCTTTATTCATTACTAGGGTAATTGTATACAACTATTTAATTCCTTAGAAGTCAATGGTAGAACTATTTTTCAAAGAGGGTGACTACTGACCCGAGAAGGGTACTATTGCACGCCTCGTGCAATAAGCATCCTTCAATGGTCAGTAGTCACTCCTGAGGATAAATAGCGCTTATCCATTGACTTCTAAGGCATTAAATAGTTGTTTTATTATATATCTTAAAATATAACAGTTTTGATATTTTACTAATACAATTTGGAATGTGAATGAGTCGTGTAAACAATGTATCTGCTTCGATTGTTCACGGTCACGTGACGCTTTGCCGTTTTTTAATTATTCATTTTACATCGACTGTAACTAAAGCTCTTTAAACTTATTTGAATCATTCTCGATGTCTTCCTGGGTATAAGCAGTACTAAGCAAATGCAGATAAAGGTTCATGCTCAGGGACACAACGCGTATGGCAATGTCGAGGATCGAACCCATGACTTTTCGATCATTGGTCCAACGCTCTACCACTAGACCACAGCGCTCCACAAAACTATTTAATCGCACGTGACTGTTCCTAGACCAATGAAAAACGTTCATATGTTATGATATATAATAATAGGTGCTAGTTAGTAGTTATTGCTAGTATTACTATACCAATAGTCCTTTAACAAGTCTAAACAGTTTACCAAACCTGGTGTACTGTACCCACTTTATTATAGATTTGCCCATACTTATAATATATTCGTATTTTCCCACAAAGGGCGTACAAAAAGAAGAAAGTCCACGCCGATGCCTTCAGTTACTGTATTGCTGATGGTGCCCATATGGTAAGGATAACTTCCAGAGCAAAGATGGACGTGTTGCAGCAACTTATTAATACCTGCCCAGGTAAATGAATTTAAACAAAACATTGTGTTAGCTTCAGTCAAGTCAGTTTTTCGCGGCCACTTGTTTGAAGACTCGCCTGTATAACGGTTTAATATGTATTAAAGTGACTCACGGCTACATGTAGGCCTGATTTACGGCTACATGTAGGCCTGGTTTACGGCTACATGTAGGCCTGGTTTACACATTTTCACGAATTAAAACCAGTTATACGTCTACAAAAGTATCTTCAGTAGTTATTAATCATTACACCCTGTAAGTATCTTCAGTAGTTATTCATCATTACACCATGTAAGTATCGTCAGTAGTTATACATAATTACACCCTGTGAGCTAATATTATGTATACAGTACTGGTCCTACCCAGGAAAAACGTGGTGGTCTGCCTCTACCACAGACAATCGACCGTCATATATGTTCTAAAATGCGCTAAAATGGCATAAAACACCATTCAAACAAACAAACAAACAAACATTAAGATAGATCAGTATCTATAACATGGCCTATATTATCATTGAACTATTCTGGCTGATTCTGTTTAAAAATAAACCAAATTGCCGTATTTTGCTTTAAGAAGACATGTGTACGAAGAGGGTATATGTATATAGTTGCCTCAATAAAAGTATAACATGAAGTGTTGATTTTACTGGTCCTTTTGAGACAATGCGCGTTATATAGGTGGCTTTGAGGTAGAATACCGCATACGCCGGGACTAGGAGACGTGAGAGGTGTTGCTTCATACATAACCTCTCATGAACAGACTCAAAAATATAGTTTGCTACTTTATTCTCTTGATTGTGTTTGTTGCTTTCAAAGGTCCTCTCTTATCAATACGTGTTACTAATGCATCGATCCCAGAATGCGATACGTCTTAACAACGTTATTAGAAGTCACAAGCATCCAAAGGTCATCTGTGTAAAAAGACGTCTAGTTAGAGGTCTACTACATTAATGTGTCACCTGCATTTTTGTATGACGATAGTTCCGATTATAAAACGTTATTATTGTTTATAGGTAGGTCATTTGTTTGTATTGAAAGGTCATCAGCATTAAAATGCAACTGTATTTTTCATGCAGATACCCACGTTTCTGCTTGATAAGGGGGTGACTGAATATTTTGTTCTATGTGAGGAACTGACGAATAAAGCAAAATCAACCCGGAATTCCTCGGCGTTTATTGGACGTAACGTTATCAAATGTCATAAAACGGCATGCAGAAAACACAAAAATATGGCGGCGTCTAGGACAAGCGTAATATTCTGTTAAATAGAAAAATAGAAAAAGCTAGTAAACAATATAGAAAATGAGTATAATCAACATGATAAATATAATATTATATCAGCGCCTTTTACTATCAAATTTATTAGGCTATGCACAAAAACTAAAAATGGCTCAGCAAATGACTTCAAAATGGCAATAGAGTGGATTGAATGTCTTTGTCATGAATGATTTGTACACATCCTATTAACGACTACCAAACGCTCTAATAGTCTGCACCATTTGAGGAGTATCCGGTGCTGCAGTTGAGTGCTCATTTTTGTGAAAAAAGTGTATGTTGTCATGTTTATTTTTTGACTAATTTCTTTCCAAAGCGTTTAATCAAGACAGTCGTTCAACCCTACTGTAAAAGGTCTTATTCCACACCAAATGTCCGAACTTGAAATTCCTTTTTTTTTTTTATAGATTTTACGTTTCTCGTAGGGTGACGTGCAATGAAGTAAAAGTGCATGCTCGCTTAATTAAAAACGTTTTTTTTTCCATTGATAAAACGTTTCTTCTCAGCGTGAATCAAAGGAACTTGCACAAATATGTGGTCTTAGACAGTAGAGTTAACATAACTGCTGTCTAAAATGCATCGGTGCTGCATTAGAGTGGCCGGTGCTGCATTAAAGCTATGAAATTAAGAAGGAATTGTCCTTTTCTCTTTTTAAGCCAATAATGCGATTGAAAGATAGATATATCCTGTGGTAGTTATGTCAACTCAGTCGTGAGATTCATACTACAAATCTTATTTAGGAATAATTTTCAATATTTGAGGAAATGTTCGATTTTTAGCTAGTATGTAAAAAAAAGAGCTAATACCACCATAGCGTCGTTTTCGTTGTCGTCTGCGTCTGATTAACACAGTTATGTGGAAACTGAAATATCTTTGGTCGGGTGCTCTTTACGAGAATCCACTCCCCCTCTCATTAACCACCATCGCCCACCCCACCCCAAGTTTTTTTATTATCTTCCAATAAAAAAACTCTGCATTCAGTGAACTATTCTGACAAGTTGAGGTCCTTCGATGTAACTAAATGGTTTTATACCTTTAAGTTCTCGAAATCAAATATGCCTGTTGAAAATGGGGAAAATGCTTGAAAGTGGTTCAAATAAGTCAGTCCCAAAAGTGAATCCCATAATGCATTCAGTAAGCTATTCCGCAAATTAAAAAAATTGAGGTCATTCAATGGAACAAAATAGCTGTGCACTTTTTTCACTGCTCAACCTTGGCAGAGCAGTCTATGTAAAATATATGACCCCTGGGGCAAAACCAAGTCGCCATTTGAACAAACTTGATAGAGGAACATATAAGCTTATGGTACCTGTAACCTATTAGACCTCTAGCTTATGTAGTATCAGAGAAGAACACGTTTTTAAAAGATTTTTCTATACATTAACTATTATGTAAATCAATAACCGCCAGGGCGTGCCCAGATTTTTTCCGCGGGTTGACCATTGGAACAAACTTGGTAAAGGATCATATAAGCTAATGCTACATGCAATATACGGGAGTGGTTTCAGAGAAGAAATGTTTCCCTATACATGTCTATGTAAAACATATGACCCCTGAGGCGGGATCAAATTTGATCCCATGGGCACCATTTGAACAAGCTTGAAAGCTTATTGAAAAAATCAAAATCTGTTTTATGGTTTTTGAGAAGAAGATGTTTATAGATATTACTATTTTAAGTAACGGCGGCCATCTTGAATGTCAGATTAAACGATTTTTTTATCCGTAAGGTCTCAGTCCTATCAGGGGTATCCATGTGACACTTGAGTAAAATTGGACACACTGTTTCAGAGAAAATGCTGCTAATAAACGCGACGCCAAAGTTGACATCGACGGAAGAAATGCCATCGCATACGAGTATAAAAGAAACATAATTATATAGTGTGTGCCCAAATATAAGAGCTTGTTTACATCAGTTAGCAGAACGATAATGCTTCAACCCCACCCGCCCACACCCATACACACTGATTATGTTTTTCCAGTCAACATTAGTTAATATCCCTGAACACAGCTCCCCCATCACCACTTCCCTTACCCCAACCCCACCTCAATTTAGACGCCAGCAGGGCATCTTGCCATCTTTTGAATACTGAAATGTCATTGCTAGCCTTAGCGCACTCTAACTGCTTTTCTGACAATAACATTAAATTTAACCAAAGATATGTCAGGTACTATATATGTTACCCAGACGCAGACGACAACGACGACCACCTTAGGATAGTGAAAATAGGTCTTCGTTTATTTTTTTTCAAAATGATTTTGATATAAGATTTGCAGTACGTCTGAGTTGACATATCTACCACAGGAGCTAAATATCTTGTGTCCGTAGTAGTGGCTTAAACAGAGAAAAAGAAATATGTTTTTAATTCCATAGCTCTAATGCAGCACCGGCCTATCTAATGCAGAACCGATGAATGTTGGGTATCAGTTGTGCTAATTCAATTGTCTAAGACCACCCATTTGTGTTAGTTCCTTTGATTTATGATAACTCTGTGTTTAAACGGCAACACGCGTGACAAGACGCATTTTATCAATGAGAAATACCACTTTTAAATTAATATAAGTGTGCATGCAATTTTACTTCATTACCCGTCACCGTAAAACTTAAAATCTAGAAAACTACTGGACTTACAGTTCGGACATTTGGCTCGGATTAAGAACTTTCATAGTAGGGTTGAACGACTGTCTTCGATTTTTGATTAAAGGCTTTGAAAAGAAACTATTCGCAAATACACGTGACAACATACTTTTTTCTATAAAAAAAAAACAATGAACGCTCAACTGCAGCACCGGATACTCCTCAAACGGTGCAGCCGCCAGGACCATTAGAGCGTTTGGCAGGCGTGCTATTGCTATTTGTGACTATGACTGAAAGTAGATATGAACTATAAGGCTCTATATAGTGTTGAACAGTCTTAAGAGTACTTACAGATGAAACTTGACGTTTATCGCTTTTACAAAAACGTCTCCTGAATTTTTGACAAAACAACAATATATTTTGCCTAGATCATTAATGGCAGTATGACAAGAAGTTAAACGTTTGGAGATGTTTATATCGTTTCAATGTTTTAATATAAACATATATCGATTAATAACAAAAGAGTGAGGTACATACTATTTGCATTTTAATCTCATTTGTGTCTTCATTTCTTCCTTATTACTGTCCGAGGTTTCATTTTCTCTCCATATCTTATAAGCCATTTGATAATTTGAACAAACAAATAGATGCATATCTGTATTATTTCTATATTGTGTCGAGCAGCAAAAACTTTGTCACATGTTCAATATCAAGGACAGGGTCAAGGGATTAAATATCTGTTTAAGTCCGTAATGCACAAAAACCGCTTGAGCTAATGAGCTACAAATTGATATGCTTATGTTTCATGTGGACAGTATTTCACTCTTAATTCGTGGTCGTATATTAAAAGTATGTTTAAACGTTGAACAGGTACTCACTGAATACAGCCGAACAAAAATACGCATTCAAAACAAACAACAATTACACGGATGAATAAAAACAAGCAATGCTTCAAAACAAAGAGTAGACACAACGGTCGATCAGTAAAACTAGCTTTTACAAAACACAGTCTACCTAAAACACTCATTCAAAACAATCAACAATTACCAGGAAAATACTAGAACAAAACGCGCCAACCACTAACATAAAAGTATTGACAACCGAGTTACCGCCTTGGAATGGTCAGTGGAAACAATGACGCTAGGGATACAAACCAGTATCTAGGGTACACCAAACCTCATTATTTTCCTATTGTCATCAAATAAAATGAAACAGTGTACAAATTCCCGCGAGCCTATACACGCTAGTAAACAATGCAGCATTAATAGGTGATATAAGTAATACACAAATATGGTCATGTATATAATTATAAATGGAATGGAAGCATAGAAGCCAAAAAAGAAGGAACTCATTGACTTCGCAGAAGCCAGATAAACACGAGTAGAAACCGTTAATCGCGTCATGTCGCTTAACACATTTTGACCCGTCGTGTCCCGTCGAGTCGTGTAACACATGTTTATTCTTTGTATTCCTCAGACAGTTTTGCTTGGGTTGTCCCCAAACTTCATATACACATAACTACCTTATTTCCCTTTACATCACCCATTGTTGATTGCCTAATTTATTACAGAATTGTGGCCCTTTGTTTGACTTGCAATTTTCCATTCTAATATTGTATATATGTTACATTCTAATATCGTAATATTGTAAATTGTAACACTTTTTTTCAAACATTTTCCAATTGAGCGTTCCCAAATTTCATATACACATAACACCTGATGACCTTATGTCCATGTACATGACCCATTGTTGATTGTCTAATTTAATACAGAATTATGACCCTTTCTTTGAATTAGAATTTCCCACTCTAATATTGTATAATGTCCTGTAACACTTCTTTTTTCAAGCTTTTTCGAATCGATTGTTCCCAAACTTTATGTACACATAACATTTGATGACCTTATGTCCCTCTACATCACTTATTGTTGATTGCCTAATTTATAACATAATTATTGCCCTGTGTTTGACTTAGCATTTACCATTCTAATATTGTATAATGTCCTGTAATACCTTTTTTTCAAACAGTTTCGAATGGATTGTTCCCAGACTTGTCAACTTATGATATTAAGTCCCTCTACATCATACATTTGTTATGCTTAATTTATTATACAATTATGACACTTAGTTTGAATTTTCGACTCTATAATGAACTGTTATGCATGGATTGTTATTACACTTGGCATACACTTCACACGTGATTACATGTGTCTCTGCATCTACGTTTTTTTCAAGTCTGCGTTATTTTACAGAATTATTGTTTTTCTTATTAAAAAATAAACGAATACATATAACGTTAGAATAGACATGTTTTATTCTTGGTTTTGCCCATCCTCATCGGCTATATCAAAAAAGCAAATATTCATCACCTTCTGTGATAGTTCTAGTTAAAAATAGTAAATAAAAATAAGTATAAAAGACGAAGAATGGTCAATAATCAATTTATCATTCAGATACCGAGAGGCGTAATTAAGGACTTCGATGATATCTGCCTATTATTTGGGGGCGATTGCTTTAGCCAAAGCTTTTTCTGCAGTAACTCGAGCAATTTAAACAATAGGTACATCAGTTATATATCACTAGAACTGGCATTTTTAGTGGTAAATAAAACTACTTTACTTTTGAAAATCGGTTGAGTAATAAATATTTTACAGCCAAAATGATTTTTTGATGGGGCTTCCCTATGTAAATTCCTTGTTGGTGGGACAGCAGAAAATTAAGAAATGTCAAATAACTTCAGTAATACTTCATATTTTGCTATAAAACTTCCAGGGTGTTAATATCCAACAATTTAAACCCATTTCAGTTGGATACAAATTCTAAAAAAAATATTTTTCAAATGTTTCATGCAGCAGAATTTTGCGTTGAAAATGACCCATCAAAAGCAGCTTTCGTTCATGAAATTTTTATTTATCAACCGATTTTTAGTGGTAAAGTATTTTAATTTACCACTAAAAATGTCTGTTTCACTGATATACAACTTATTTAGGTAGTAGATTAATTTTATCTTAAAAGTCCGAAAAACTTTTGGCTGAAACATGCGCCCCAAACAATAATACAAACGGTGCACAGTTTGTACCCAAATTCCAAAAATATGTCTCTTAAAAATTGTTCATTACCTGACGATGAGATCACGGTTCCTGATTCATCAATATGTGTGTTATAAACAATTCGGTGCTGTTGTTTGAGGTCCATAACCTACAATTGAGCTGACGAGTAAATGTCATGCATTTCATTAACTCCAAAACCGCTTGAAATTGTTGCAACATGATCTTTGTATTTATGACATTCATATATTCCGTGTCTTAAAGGGATGACTGATAACGTTTATGCAATGCTTTGTCCGGTATATGTATCATACCTATCAAGTCTCACGCATATATGTGTCAAATCACGTTCACACGCATACATTCTACGTTCTCACACATTATAAACGTGTTTTTTGTCATCGATATCTTTTTTATAAAATTTAGTGTGTTTTATACCAAATCAATATCAAAATTTGTTAAACAGAATGTCCGTATCGCTTCCGTATATTGTTTGACTTAAATTAATGTAATTAAAATATATATGAACATATGACTATTATTACTGGTATACCTCTATGCTGAAATTCATACTACCAAAGACTGTCTCGAGCTTTAATTGGCTTCACCCAACCGATCCCCTTAGTCCTATCCATATATGTATGTGCATGTCTGTAACTACCTAAACATTTTAATAATGGACCGAAACATGGTGTGGGTATACATTAAAATAACACTAGAAGTTTGCAGGTCGGGGTCGTGAAATTTACGTGTATAAATTCTTGCACCAAATACAGGCTGACATGGTTGTGGTGTCTGGAATATTGTTTTATGTTATCTCAGCGAAGTATAACCAGGTATAGGTAAATGGGAAATAATCGATTGCCAACCGTCTCTCATCGATAGCTCAAAAGTTATAGCGCTAGCACGGTAATCGTGTCACCATGTACCTCTACCCGGTTACCAAAGGATCATACTTCCGATGAATTATCTTGTCTTGTTTTTAATTTACAGGCTACCGTGGTGTTTACTTCTGGGTTGACCTTACCAATGCCAATGCGAGCGATTTTTCCGATCCAAACCAGTGGCACTCATCAGATGATATCCCTCTGCCGGCTGGCAACGGCTTTTGGCATGTTAGGGAACCAAAACAAGGCGAATTTAGCCACTGCGCAGCGTTATGGCCTCGATCAGTTGGAACTTTTCTTGATGACATTAGCTGTTTAAATACACGTGCAGTCATTTGTGAGAAGGATTAAGTTTACCTGTTAACTTATAAAACAAGCTACCGAGTGTTCAAGAGTGAATGTCTGACACTTTACGACTTAAAATTGAACTAGTTGTTGCGAAATGTTTTATTTTGTAGAGCAAATCTGCCAAATAAAACAATTCATGTTCATTTTGGAGACATGATGCTTTCACAAATAAACGCGATTAAAAGTAAAACTCACCATAACAGAGCCGCCAGTCTACTATTAGACAAGTTAGACAAGGGTTGTCTGTTAGTTGTATATCCCTTAGACATGCATTTGGTCAGGTCATGTTAATGTTTACTGCTAAATATAGATATAAAAATCGAACAGGAAAGCAGCATTCAAGGACGACAGTCAACCACAAACACACACAGAAACAAGGAACAAATATAAACATGAATAAAAGGCCAAATAAGGCATCACAAACACAAAAGGGTTGACAATAGGGCCACCGCCTTGGAACGGTCAGTGACAAAAAAGGCCGCTGTGGGTTTAAACAAGGATCTAGGGTGCACCAAATCTCACACTTACCCTATCGTCATCCCAATAAAACGGGACAGTGTAAATAAAGAAATCCCCGCCATGAGCTAAGTCGAACATATGTTATCCGGTTTCATGTCCACCTTTATAGAAGTTGGTCACACTGGGGAGTTATTCTGAACGACAATCTGTAATCGATATGCGTCGATCGATTTGCTGTCAAAAAGTGTTATAATAAAAATAAACTTTGAAGGTACATCTACATGTTACGTTCATTAATTCGTCATGTAAGTACGGGTTAGGACATTTATTCTAAAATTTCATCTTCTAAAGAGTAAAGTATGTCACAGCTGTGTGATGATTTCGATTTTATTGTCAAACATTGTTTTTGACAGTGTCACAGATTAGTGTCGAGCGTTTACGAAGCTGGAATTGTTTGTATTTGCATTTGTATTTAGAGATTAATATACGGCCGTGGTGTGCCTTTTGTCGATATTGGCACACCTAGTGCCTTAATGGCCCGAGGGCTTTAGCTCGAGGGCCATGCACTAGGTGTGCTATTCTATGAAACTCTCTACAGCTCTAAACCGTTAACTCATAGGAAAACGAACGTTTATTTGTTAATACAAACAATCCTTTTTTAAACTAGTTAAAGAAGAAGAATGCGACTCGCTAGAGGGACTTCTTAGCGTAAATGAATGTTTAAATGCTTTAAAATATATGAAAAATGATAAATCTCTAGGTTTAGTAGGCTTTACAGCAGAATTTTATAAATTCTTTTGGAAAGACATTGGTATTTTATGGTAAGATCTTTGAATCAAGGATACAATTTCAAGTCGTTATCAGTCACTCAAACGCAAAGTGTGATAAATATGGATGGGGAAATTGCATCCTCAGCTATTGTCAATCGAATTAAAACAATACTCCCAAAACTAATATCGGAAATTCAAACAGGGCTTTTATAGAGACGACAAATGGGTGATTTAACACGACTTATATCTGATCTTATTTTAAAATGTGATGGAGAAAACATACCTGGAATTCTTGTTTTACTAGACTTTGAAAAAGCTTTTGATTCTTTAGAATTGCAATTCATAAACAAATGTTTACGTTTCCTTAATCTTGGAGATTCAATTTTAAACTGTTTTCACACTTTTTATAATAATGTATCTAGCTGGCTACTTAATAACGGACATTGTTCAGATTTCTTTTCAATCCAAAGAGGTATTCGACAAGGCGATCCTTTTCTCCATATATTTTTTATTAATATGTGTTTAATTTTTAAGTGCTGCTTCGAAATATCACCCCGATATAAATGATATACGTGTTAAAACTCTAAATATTTATTAAACCAATATGCGGATAAATCCTCTCTTTTTTAGAGGATGATGAATCACTAAATCATTAAATACTGCCCTTCAAACAATGGACACATTTTACCTCTGCTCCGGTTTAAAACTAAATTTCGACAAAACCCAAATTATATGGATAGGAGCAAGAAAACGTTGTCGCAAAAAACTTCATACTGATAAACCAGTGATCTGGAACTATAAAGGAGATTTTAAAATTCTAGGTATAACTTATAACTTAGATAAAGACAATTTTTTTAAAAATAATTATCATGATAAACTTAATAAAATCAAAAATCTGTTAAACGATTGTTATTTTAGAAATCGTACGCTTATTGGCAAAAAAAACAGTTATCAATACGCTTGCACTTCCCATCATAATTGACTGCTTACATGTAACTGTCCTTCCTGACCCCCAGATCAAATTTCCATGAATGTCAACATATTTACTTAATTTCTTACGGTGTCGGCGAAAATGGATAAGATTAAACGAACGGTTATAATAAAAACATTTAGATCCTGAAATATTCTCACTTGCGCTAAATGATCTAGACCCGTTTGATGGATATAAAGTGTGGTATCTCCATAAAAATGGAATTAATAAAATAGCAAACTATCAAAGTAGTTTTTGGAAAAATGTAATGCATACTTGGGCTTGTTTAGACTGTTATAATATTACAAACGCAATTGAAATGTTATCAAAACCTTTATTTTATAACTCAAATATTGCTTTAACCTTGGATTTAAATATCGTTAAAGCTCTTTGCCAAAAGGGTGTGTTCATTGTTAGCGAACAGTGTAACTTACTGTCCTATACAGAATTTTCAGATAAATATGACATACGGATTCCATTTACTGTATACTATGGTCTACCCAATGCAATTCCAAATACATGGAAAACAAGTATTAAACATGAAACTAGAACTGAACATCCTATAAATAAAAATATCAATAAAGTAAAGGCAACAGAAAGGTTAACTTTACTAAACTAATTCTTAAAAAAAAACATTGCCGAAACACCTAACAGATCCCAGTAAAAATGGAATACAGAAATAGCTTACAAACTGAGGACTGGAAAATGTTACACGAACACAATTTTAAAATAACTAATGATACCTATCTGTAGAGCCTGCAGTTCAATATAGTTCATCTTATTTTGTTTACCAATGCCAAACTGTATCAGTGCAAAATGTCCGAAACAGAACTTTGTACTTTTTGTAACAACTCGAAAGAAACTGTTTTACATTTATTTTATGAATGCATGTATCCAAAAAATGTAATTTTATGTTTATTTGAACAAATCAAGACTCTCTGTGGAATTGATGTGAAAATAAAACCCCTGGAAATCCTCCTATAATTTGAACAGAATGAAAACGTCATACATTGGATAATTAATATTTGTCTTCTATTTTTAAAAGTTACGTCTACTCCTGTAAACTGAAACAATGTCTCTCAAATAATAGCTTTTTATTGATCATTTGAAGAGATATAAACACCTTGAATATTTCCTATTGTTTATGTATCATGAAAATAATCAAATGCTATCAAAGCGAGATGGAACATTGTGAATAATATCTTTAACAATTAGTCAATAACATTCAAAACGTGTATTCCATATTGTAATACTGATGCTTTAAAGGTGTGTATTACTATTACTTTAGTTTGTACAGATTTCATTCTATGCTTGGTTCTTCTCAATCTAGTTTCATTGAATGTATTCTTATATGCAATTTTTGCCTAAAATGTGTTTGTATTTATATTATGTATGCATGTACACAGGTGTCTGAATAAAATTATCAATAAAAAAGGTTAAAGACTGACATTCATGAAAAATTCCATGAAGGAAAAACAAGTATCAAGATGACTCTTGTCTTGTATTTTCCCATCCAACATCATTCATTTTTTAATTTGTGTTTGACTCTTTTTGACTTTGAGGTACTAACTCTGTTAGTGAATAAACCTTTCATACAAACGTATCATTATTTTATAAATGCATACATTTTGCATGTTTTAAAATCTTTTGCTAAATATGTCATTATAATTTCTAAAAATAGATGTGAATACTTCCTTTTTCGACTGAGTTAGTTGGTGTTGAAGTTGTGAAAAAACCTAGCGGCTTTTTTTTGCCACTGACCTTTCCAAGACGGTAATATTCTAATATTGAATTTATTAAACAAACTGGATAGAATTGCATCCGATAAGTTTAGTAATATCAATATTAAACAGGCATGAACGTGAGATTTTATTTATCACATATTTATCACATACTCCAAAAATGCCACACGAAATACGCATTTATAAATGTAGCTGCTTTAGTCTTCTCTGTAACACTCTGAACAGTCAGAACTGCTTCACTGATTTCCGTAACCCCGGAAATACCAGTTTCGGAAATCTATTACACACTGACCTGAACAGGAATGGCCGAGATATGATGAGTTTGGCCTTATTCATTTTTCATGTTTATTACACTCGACTGTATTATGATATTTTTGTCATAGTTTTATTATACTCCCACATTGCAAGTTATGTGATGGAATGATATCCCACCAATTTCTGAAAAACTTTGTACCAACATGATTATTCCAATCGTGTATCATGACTTTTAAAAATGCGTAAAGTGAAAGTGTTGCAATAACGATGCTAATCAATTTGTATAAGCTGTTATGAGTGTCATGCTATAATATCATATAAATATGCTGAACTGTGTCAGATTAACCTTATAAAAAACCTTTCTCGAGTGACATGCGAATAACTCTTTCACACGTTTTTTAGAGAAAAAAATATGCTTCTATGAGTGAAGTGATTGCAATACTAATCTTTCTGAAATATTGCTTAATTAACTGATTCACAAATTCTCATCAATTATACAATTTTAAACGCCGGTAGTGAATTGAAAATTCCATGTGAGCAGTAGCTCGTCCTACTTGAAAAATTACATTTACTTTAAATTGGACGTTTTTTCCGTCGTCCGTTGACCAGTTGTAACTAACATTCTAGCACCTTTATTTTGATTCCGATCTCTACCAAACTTGGTCAGTGTCTTTAAATCAATGAATGCTCGCAGGAATTAGAACACCCCCAATATCATCTTTGGAGTTATGGTCCTTTATTTAAGGAAACATCATATATGTTGTCTCGTAACACTCTATCATTTTTAGTCCCCTACCGGTCCGGACCGGAGGGGACTTAAGGTGTGCCCCCCCCCCCAACCCCCCCCCCCCCCCCCCGTCCAAGAATTGACAAACGCAACACAGAAATACGTAAAACAAACAAAATAGAGTTTCAAGTGGGGTTGGGGAGCGTGGGTGAGAGGCGGGAGTGGGTTGTGGAGGGGGAGTGGAGGGGGAAACATATATGTGTAAGAATTGACTAAAACAACACAGAAATATGTAAAAAAAAAAAAAAAAAAATAGTTTCAAAATAGTTTCAAGCAATTATTGTGTTGACGAAACGCAGTAACCTTTAACAGCAGTTTGACATTTGCGCAATGATTGTGTTGACAAAACAATAACCTTCGACAACTGTGCAGCTTCTGAATTGTTAATGTTGCACAAGACCCGGTTGGGGACTATGGCCGTCCATCGGACTGCTTCTTGTTATTTTGATTCAATCTTAAAACAGTTTACCAAATTCAGCCAGAGTCTAAATATTGAGAAATACTCAAAGGAGTTTAAAAACGGTCAATATCAGATAATATTCATCAGTTATGACCCTTGATTTAATGATAAATACTTTATTTTGCCCTGTCAACACTCTAGTACCGTCATTTTACATTCGACATTTTCTAAACCTGGCCACAGTCCTGATGTTAATAAAAGCTCGTATGGAAAATAAACGCTAGAGAAGTTGTCCTTGATTTATTGAAATATGCTATATGTTACTTTGTTAATACTTATCTACTGTATTTTTACCAAACTTGTTTGAACGCTTGGACAGTTGAAAGTTCGAAATCCAGCCATATCATCTCAGACTCTCCCCACCCAACCCCTCCCGACCATACACACACACACACACACTAATGCCAACCCTGACTGTGTATAATTGACTTTAACAAACGAGTTGGCTAAACGGATATGATACGAGACTCTGCCGATTATCTTATCTTTGTATCCAACGATACAAGTCAAACATACAGAGTCACGTCACGAACGTAAAAATACGTATAAAGGTCGAACAGGAAATGCAGCTGTCACAGAAACCCAAAAACACGCAAAAAGACAAACATGAATGGCAATTTTAATGAAGATTATATTATTCACATTACACTACTATTCTCAATGTTCCTTTAGCACGGCGGCAATTTCAAGTTCATGTGTAACAAAAGTCATGACGTCGTAGTGTTTTTACTTGGCGTCGGGTATGTTACGCGACTGTACATAACGCGTCCCCACTATAAATTACCCGACACCTTAAATCAAATTTAACGTTACTTACATGTATTTTATAGAGGAATTTTCAAATTAATGATTCCTATTAAAGTCTCTCGACAAGAAATTCATTCGGAACTATTCAATTCATTTCGTTTCAGTTTTATCAGAGCTATTGCAAATGCACTTCCGGTAAAAGGGTCCCATACGAAAAAGCTATCCAGGATTTTTGGAACTATTTTCCAAAACGAAAAAATACCGGTAGTTGGGGACTCTTCCGGTTTAAAGTGTTAATACCCTGTACAATGACGTGGTACATATATTTGATTTTCATTGGATTTAAAATTTAGATGGATAGTAATATTGGATATTGAATGCGATTTATACGTCAGTTAATTACTTTTGCTTATAAAGAATTAAAACGAAAGGTTTATAGGAAATCATAGAATAATTCTTATTCGGATATGCGTTTATATGCACATTCTATCATTCGTTTTCTGGCCATGTTTTAATTAATTGTAATTAAATTTAGTAATTGTTTCATTTATTTGCTTCTATCGCACAGCTAGCTCCTTCCAAAGTACTAGCACAGACCTAATAACAATTTATTAATATGTCTGTGGTACTAGCAACTATGTATGTCATATGCATCTTAAACTATATAAGAAGTTAATACGTTATTTGTGAATGGAATAATCTGAGAAAAGATCATGCAAGCATACTTCATAAAATTCTACATAGCAGTTCATGAGAAGAAGTCGTTTTAAGGCGGTAGCCCTATTGTCAACCCTTTTGTGTTTGTGATGTCGTTTGCATTTTATATTACTTGCCTTTTCGTTTGTCTGTTTGCGTGTTTGTTTTTGTGTTTTGTGGTTGACTGTCGTCCTTGAATGCTGCTTTCCCTGTCCGATATTTTTATCCTTCTTCTTAAGATATTCCCTACCTTTGTAACGGCGGCCATCTTTGTTGATGGATCGGGACGAGTTGTATTAATCTGAGAGAGAGTGAAAAAGAAGCAAGCTCAGATTGTTTACAGTCACTTAAAATGATTTTTGATTGTTTTTATCAATTTGCATTTGAACGTTTATATCAATAAGACCTTGGCCAAGTTTCACAGTGAATACTATTGACGCATCCATTGCGTCGTTATTGCTTTTGATAAAAACAGCAACACTTATTTCTTGATAAGGTAACTTGATAACTCTCAGATTTTCATTATAAATTATACAAAAAATCGTTTGCATTCCTATTAGTTCACAACTCCACAGTCATGTTTATTTACTTTTCGTAGTTTTTTTACGCTCGCTTGTTCATCTTTGTAATTGTTGTTTGTTTCTGTGCGTGTTTGTGGTTGACTGTGGTCATTGAATGGTTCATTTCCTGTTCGACTCGTATATCAACTGTTGCACTAGAGGACACCTTCCTCGTAACTTGTCAGTGTGTCCATATTCAGTGTACTCGTAAAGCCTTTACGTCTTTCAACCAACTAGTCTATCAACAAAGAGTCTTAACTAATGAGTGGACACTTTTTTCAATTTATTGTTCTAGGAATTGGTGAAAGCAAAGCGAAACATATGTTAATACGAACTATTTCTCACACTTTTGCGACAGTTTTGTGTTTCTACTTTAAGTAAGCCATCAACAATTATAGAATCAAATATAATAACATGCGTAATTGCTCAGTAAAACATTACCGGAAAATACGCTGTATTATACAATATATAAAGCATTGTATATACCTGCAACTCAGTCATTCGCATGATTAATGCGATAAAAATGTTAAGATTTGCGTTTAAATTCACAGGTAATAAGTTTCTGTAATTTCCCGCAGTTACATGGAAATTTCATTTTGAATTCAACTATTAGGTTAAAACTTCAATGCAAGATAATAATTGAAGTATAGCGTGCCCTTGTACTTTTATCTCCACACAGATAACCTACATGTAACAATCCCAATATATAGAATGATAAGGCCAGTATAACACTATATACTGCACTCTTCACGAACAAAGGAACTCCGGGTGTAACACGCCCATTGACTTTTGCATTTAGTTGTTTATTAAAGTTTTAAATGCCATGTTGTCATTCATATCTAGGACCAACTTAAAAAAAAACACAAATGGCCCATATGCTGCCAAAAAGTCCATCGACAAGTGGGGTCGTGTATCTTCTAAGAAAATATTTGTCTCATGAATGAATGCTCCCTTTAAAAATAAACATCAGCCACTGTGGGGTCATAAGACATGTAAGTACTTTTTTGGTTTGTCAAGGGTACATCTGTGTTCATTGATAGTTGATCATAAATAAATACTGATAAGGGTGATCCTTTGGGATTAAAAAACACAGTTAAGATAATAACGTAGCAGACTCAGTTTTATTAAGTCTGTTCATGAGAGGTAATGTAAGAAGCAACACCTATCATGCCCCCTAGCACAGGCGTAAGTGGTAGTCTACTTCAAAGCCACCTATATTGGGCTCGTTTATACCAAAGGACCAGTAAAAATAACACCACTGATTCGTAGCACGGGAGACTTTTTAAAGTGTATGCATAGATTCGAAAGTTGGACATTGTTTATCAGTATTCCATTAAAACCTATGAATACACTTCATATACATACATCAACAAAATCAAATAGTAATGGGACATTTCCACCCAACCCACCCAACCCACCCACCCCACCCCCTCACTACACGACCCTACTTATAACGCCCTTTTACAACACAGGTTTACATTTTTATACTAGTAACTATATCGACTACACTTCGGAGGTTTCCTGTCTTCTTTTATATGCAAATGGTGGTAGTAAACCTTCATAAGGACTGCTTTTTCTATATTTTAGAGATTAAATTCGGAACATTTAGAAAGTTGCTTTGTCTCGATCCACAGTAATAATGAGTGTTGGTGTTTTTCTTTTGAGTGCCATTTTGCAAGGTATTTAGTCTTTTATTTCATCTAAGGAAATTATTACGTAATATTTCAAAGTAATGTATTTACAAGTAAATGTTAATGTCTTTGTAAATACAGGTCATGGTAATTGTCATTTGTGTGGGTGTATGTTTTGGAAACGTGTTTTATGCTGCGTGTTGTGTAAGTTTCGTGTACATGTGTATTTTTATTGTTGTTGTATTTTTATGTTGTGTATTAATGTTTATGTTACAGAGTTGTATACTGGTGCTGTGTATTGGTTTAGTGTAATGATGTTGTGTATTGGTGGTGTGCGTTGTCAGAATAATCTGTCGTTTTGGCCCTGACGTGTTTATAACGTTTTAAAAGGAGATAATTCATAACAAACGTTAAATAAATTAAATTAATTATACAGTAATTATTTAGACAAGATTTATTTGGAATGATTTAATGTTTCAAACTTGTTTAAATTATTGTTTACGCGAGGAAAATTACAAATATGCTAATTAGGTGAAGACCGAAAAGTGAAATCACTTTTAGTTAAAGAGAGGAATTTCTTTGTTCGGTTGGCTATAAGAATCACGACTTAGGCCATTACATTGTCTGCCCGCTTAAAGCTACACATTCCATATTTTAACTAGTAATAACTAATGAATATGAATGAGTCACGTGTGAAGTAGTTTCAAATCGACGAACACCCCAAAAGTCGGTATATAAGCAGAATTTAGCTTCCGTACAGGTAACATCGATAAATTATGGCTTCAGAATATATGTGATAAAAAAATAGTTGCAGATAACATGATTTCAATCACAGCCTTGCACTTGTGAGTTTTGAAGGATGTACGCTGAACCACTAGACCACGGCTATTTATTGGTATGTTGTATCATTTTTAACATTAAATAGGCATTACGTAATAACAAGCGCGCTCACACAAACTCACCAAGCGCTATTAAATAACAAGTCGAGATCTGGTTGTTTTGAGGTGAAGTATTCGTTTCATATTGATTACATACAGTATTACACCAGACAATGTTAATTTACACGTGCGACAAGATGGACTACATATTTATTGATCAGTCTTGAGTTGCGTTAAAATATATTATTTTGCCTCGTAATAAATGGTAGTTAGTATACTATTTTCTCAAGTAGTGTTATAGTTCAGTGGATAGAGCACCGGAATTGAAATCAGAAGGTCGTGTGTTCGAGCCCCGAAAGAGAGCTAACTTTTTTTTTCTTAAAAATTACTGTTACCTGTGTATATGTACGATGTGCACTGGTCGATGTTTATACATTAAATGATTTCCTGTGCTATATTTGCTCGCCTAAATACCCGATTTCGACATGAGCTGGTGAACATGAAGTTACAAATAAAGACACGCCTACAAAGAAGAAATCAAATCGATTGATATAGAGACTCTGTAGCTTTAAGCGCAAGTTTAAACGAATTCGGACATTTCGGGTTCACCTTGCCAATGCTCTCAGTCAGTGTAGCTTAATTGCGTAAGAGCGAAAGGGTAATTTGAATTGCAGGATTTTTCGTTGGCTTGTGTTAAAAGCGAAGCGTACAGTAATATCTTTGGAGAAACTAGGCTGAGTTTCAAGAGCACGTCAATGCTTTGAAGGCTGGAGCTTAGAAGAAGACGTTGTTTCAAACAGGCTTGTGTTTGAAACATAGTTTGAGACAGGTTGTGCTCAAGCAAGATTTTGATATAGCGATTAATCTTGAGGCTTGAAGAAGATTAATTTGTGGTGATTATGGTTGAAACCATTGTGGTCATTTGGGAATCATTGTTTGAGAGCAAAGATTACAATCCTTCATTGTATGCTTCAAGCTGATTTGTGCTGATCATATGATTTCAAAGACATTGTTTCGAACAATTGTGCTTAGTTTACAAATCATAAGGCAGGCAGCCTGAGGACAATTGTATATAATGTTTCAAGTTGTTTAGCCCAGAAACATATGAACTAAGTTCATAGTTAAACTGGGCTCAACTTTTATCCAGTCAAAACATTGTTATCTCAAGGAAGATCCCGTTTTAAAGTTCAAGAGCTATATGAATTAATATAATAAGATTAATTCAAGCTTCGTCTTGACATGCGTTAGTTATGTTTATTAATGATTGATATTTGTGTTGTGCATTTGTGTTCTGTATATGTGTTGTGTGTTAGTGTTGTGTTAGTGCTTTGCATTAGTTCTGTGTTTCAGTGATGTATTAGTGGTGTGTATTGGTGTTCTGTATAAGTGTTGTGTGTTAGTTTTGTATTCGTGCTTTGCATTATTTCTGTGTTTCAGTGATGCAGTAGTGGTGTGCATTATTGTTGTGTAGTGACGACTATTTGTGTGTTTATTTGTGATGTGTATAAGCAGAGTGTATTAGTGCTGTGTTTTAGTGGTACCTGTACGAGGTATAGTTGTTATCAGAACTGAAGCTCTACCCAAAACATACAATAAACATACGGCACCAATACACATTATCTAGGTCTGGTATAATACACAGCAATAATACACATAGCTCCAATACACAATAATGATACACACCACGTCTACATAATGAACGTACTTCAAAAGATCTTTTTTCGGATATGTGTGTTTTATGTAGATTTTCGTTTCTTCAATTCACTCGAACATCGTCTGAAGTGCATATGAAACGCGCGGTTTCATTGGTTGCATTTAGTTGATCTTCTCATGAATATTGATTAGATGAAAGGTCAATGTGACGTAACATCCAAGGTAGTGTTGTCAGATCCTATAAGCGGAGAGTATCAAAGCGTAATTAGGATTTGATTTTAATGAGATTGCGTTGCATGTTTCTTTTTTACAATGAATGTGAAGGTTTTATCACTGATTTCATGTAAATAAACTATTTATGGAGAAATCTGCTGAATGACATTGCAAAATTTGGATGATAACTATGATTTTGAATGCAAATTTGTTTTGGCGGGAATCTAAGGCATGATGATGTAGCCAATATGGAAACCTTCGATTTACATTCGAGTAATCCTGCGAAGCAGTGTACGAGATGTTGCGAATGATGAAAACGCCTGATATTGTACCTGGGGTAGATTCTCGGCATGCGTATCAACAATGAAGTCGATAACGTCAATAGTTGCACTACATCATTTAATATTTAAATAAACATGCAAAACGTTAGTAATTGGTGACGTCAAAGCACAAAATGTAAATAGTACATGTATGCATGCAAGGAAAAGAATCAATCATGGCTATGTGCTTCAGATATGGACATTTCAACTCTCCGAGGCTTTCTGTTTTAATCGAAACCTCGGTAGGGCCTCGGTGCCGATAAAAACAGTTGGAATTCCCAATCTTCAACGAATATATATGACATATTCTTATAATGCAAGCATACCGCATAAGGTTATCCATGCTTTACATGGGTGCTGCAAAGCCTGACCTTATACGTGGGAGTTGTGGTGGGATAAGAGCAGATAAAAGTCACATTTATTAACAATGAAGGTCGATGTCGTCTACTGTTTCATGACGTCAATGTGTAAATTAAACATGCAACACGTTAGTATTTGATGTCACCTCACAAAATGTCAATGATGTACCAGAACAAAAAGCATGGGTATTCGTTTCAAATAGGAAAATTCCAACTTGCAGTATAATTTTTTGAGACAAAACCTCGGCTGAGCCTCAGTGCAAATAAAACAAGTATATACGGTATTTTGGAAATTCTGCTATTCATCGGATACCTATAAATATGCTTTATATTGAAATGCGTGTATTTCAAAAATCACTGTGTGGAACCAGGAAAATGAGATATTTCAGTAGAAATGACGTCGTAGTATGTGTATTTTTCAAATATTCAGCTAATTGTTATCAAAAATATGTCAAAGGTTGACCCAATTAAACAAACTAGTCAGTATTTGACTACTAAATTAAAATCATCGTAACTGTTGAAATTCTGACCCCCTCGTGAGAGATTTCCCTATCCCCCATAGAAGCTCGTGATGGATTCATTAATGATAACCCTTTTTATTTGGGTTTTCTATTATAGATGTGTGCTTTAAAACTGTTATGGATAACATTACCATCTGTTTCTTCTCTTGACATATAAGTTACTAGTAGATACCTTTTATAAACACTGTCCAAAGCTTTGGAGGACGTGGTAGCGTCTTCGTGGCCGAATGGTTAACGACGTTGCGTTGTAAACCTTCGCCACTCACCGCTGCGGGTTCGAATCCCACTGGGAGCCCGACCTGTAAGTGAGGAAGTGTCAATTCTTACGGATAACGGGAGGTTGACAGTACTGGTTCTACCCAGGAAAAGTGAGTGGTCTGCCTCCACCACAAAACATCGACCACTGAGCTATCGAGGACACACGGTTAGGAATCGATATTTCACCATATACCTGTACCCGGTTACAATATATAACCGTAAATGTGTTGAAAATGACGTAAAACACCATAAAAACAAACAAACAAAACTTCTTTCGACCCTAGGTTGTTGTTATATTACGGATATCGGTGACATAAAATGGGCCAATTATTGTGTTATAGTAGTTTCAGTGAGGGTTTCGAAGTATTTATTCTTTTAGCTTGGCGTATAACATATAACTTATCTCACGGAATCCACAGTTGATGTGATTTTCGCAAAACGGAACACACTCGTCAAACTGTAAACGAATATTTACAAAAATTATACGGCTCTAAACGCATGTATTCATTGGAAAACACATCATGTGTGGATTCCGTAAGGCTATTTTGTCTTTAGTTTTTTTTATATCACCGATCTCCCTATAATTACACCACCGCAACATCGATCCGCTAAAGCTATGGACAGTGAAAATTTGTACTCGTAGGTATTGTGCTGGGTCAACAATCCCAACCAGGTGCCTGCCCAAGTGGCTGGACAAATCATGGAGAGTCTTGTTATTTTCTACACACACACGACAAATACGACTGGATAGAGGCTAAGGTATGTGACTTTCTCCATACACACGATAAATACGAATGGATAGAGGCTAAGGTATTTAATTAAATACAAACAAATACATATGAATTGAATTGAATGTTGTTTAACGGCTCATCAACACAGTATAGGTTATTTAGAGCCGCCCCAGAGAGAGGGGAAGGATACATAGGAATCCGGGAACCTGCCCTACTCTTATTATCGAATAGATTCCTATGGTTCTTTAACGTGCTCGGAGGACAGACCGATACACGGGACCGCCCGGTTTACGTCCCCATCCGATGGACGAGGCTAAGGTAAAGTGTCTTGCCCAAGAACACACCGACGGAAATCAGTGGAACCACGGAGGATTGAACCGGGGCCTCCGGTTACAAATCCGCCGCGCTACCGACTGCGCCACGCCAGCCCCTTATGAAGACGTCATTTAAAGAAAAGGTAATCTTCAAGAAGCGTGAGATTACATATTTCACAATTGCGAAGTCGAATGAACTTATATATACTGAAAAGAAAAAGAAACGCATAATGGGTATTTCGGCTATATATTGTAACTGCTAATTGAATGGCACAGGGCGACATTAGGCCTATCCTTTCGGAAAAAAATGGTTACCCCTTTAAAGTTTCATTATCGACAGAATGCGCATTTGGCTCATGCAGGTGAGAAAACTTAGGCTTTAAACGTTGCAATCTCTTAACATTAAACACAATACTGAAATGGCTTGACTGTTTCAAGAAAAACTTTAACATTTATGAATTTCGTGTAACAAAGTATACTTTTATTAAAAGGTCTACTACATGAGTTTTCCTTTCTGCAATTAGTTGTAGCCCCTTTTTTTACAAAACACTTTGAGATATATCGGGAATAGTACGCGGAATAAGGTGTATATAATAGTGCAGTAAAGGCGGTTTGTTGATTATGTGTTTCTTTTCCCTTTCAGTATATATAATTTCAAGATGAAAAGCGTATCTGGTAATCACTTCAAAACAACAAAACGATTAAGATTAGCAAAGGAAACCATATACAATAGTCATTACCTCCAGGCGGCGCAATTACACCGTGTGGGGCAGTGTTTACTTAAAAGCTATTTAAGCTAACCAGTGAGTCATATTTCATACTGACCGTTCGAAGTCGGTAACCTGTCCTTTTCATTGTATAATTAATTTTCTCTTTTTGTATGATACAGTGAGGATCTCCGGTGCCAGTGCGATTTATGCGGAACCATTTTTTTCCATTTTTGTCTTTTTGCCTCGTAAAATAGTTTGTAAAAGATTATTATTATTTATTTAACGAACTAGCCGCCTTATTACATAGTATTATTTACCTTGAATAGGTATAAACTTATTATAATCTTCGTCTTCCATACAATAATACAGGTCTCAAATATAACCCACTAATGGTAAGTGGTGAAAACATATATATTATGTTTTCAAGGGATTAGTTGCGTTAAGAACGGTGCACTATCTCCTTTTAAAATGACATTTTTGCTATAAACGAAGGTGTTGTTGCAGAAAGTCTTTTACGGGATGTTGATGCAATAAATTGTTAAACATGCATTTGCTGCGTTCAGAACGAAGGGGTCGATGCAAGAACTCTTCGTTTTGCAAGTAATAAATGCTTACCTGCATACAGCTGTGAGGCTGATGTCATACCTCCTTTTCAGGATTCATCGGCATGACAAATGTTGGGTTTGATGCAATACCTCCTTTTGAGGGTTCATCTCCATCATAACCGATTAATTCGATGCAATACCTCTTTCCATGGTTCATATTCCTGACAACCGATTAGTTATATGTAATACCTTCTTCGTAGGGTTCATCTGCATGACAATCAATGGGGTTGATGTCATACCGCTTACTTTGGGTTTATCTGCATGACAAACGATGGGTCATACCGTTTTCTCTGAGTTCATCTGCATGAAAAAGGATGGGTTTGATACCATACCGCTTTCTTTGGGTTCATCTGCATGACGCTTATGAGCTTAATGCAATACCTTGTTTCAGGATCCATATGAATGACAATCGATTAGCAATACCTCTATTTAGGGATTATATGCATGACAACCCGCTAGTTCGATGCAGTACCACATTCATCTGCATGACAACCTACTGGTTTGATGCAATACCTCTTTTGGGGATTCATCTGCATGACAACCTTCTGGTTTGATGCAATACCTCTTTTGGGAATTCATCTGCATGACAACCTACTGGTTTGATGCAATACCTCTTTTGGGGATTCATATGCACCATACCCGATTAATTCGATCCAATACCTCTTTTCAGGGTTCATATTCCTGACAACCGATTAATTCGATGCAATACCTCTTTTCGGGGTTCATCTGTCTGACAAACCGATTAGTTATATGTAATACCGTCTTCGTAGTGTTCATCTGCATGACAATCAATGGGGTTGATGTCATACCGCTTTCTTTGGGTTCATCTGCATTACAAACGATGGGTCATACCGTTTTCTTTGGGTTCATCTGCATGAAAAAGGATGGGTTTGATACCATACCACTTTCTTTGGGTTCATCTGCATGACGCTTATGAGCCTAATGCAATACCTTGTTTCAGGGTCCATATGAATGACAACCGATTAGCAATACCTCTCTTTAGGGATTATCTGCATGACAACCCACTGGTTCGATGCAGTACCTCATTTTGGGGATTCATCTGCATGGCAACCTACTGGTTTGATGCAATACCTCTTTTGGGGATTCATCTGCATGACAACCTACTGGTTTGATGCAATACCTCTTTTGGGGATTCATCTGCATGACAACCTACTGGTTTGATGCAATACCTCTTTTGGGGATTCATCTGTATGACAACCTACTGGTTTGATGCAATACCTCTTTTGGGGATTCATCTGAAATGACAACCTACTGGTTTGAGGTGGGTGGGTGTGGCGGGGGTCATCTGCAAGGCAATCTAATGGTTTGATGTAATACCTCTTTGGGAGTTCATCTGCATGACAACCTAATGGTTCAATACCTTATTTGGAGGGGTTCCTCTGCATGACAATTTACTAATACCGCTTTTGGGGTTAGGGGTCATCTACATAACAATCTACTGATCGAAGCAATACCACTTTTTGCATGGTTCATCATGAGTTTGATGCAATGACTCTTTTGCAGTGGTCATATGCATGAACAGATATTGCTTTGAGGTTATACCTATTTTTCAAAGTTTATCTGCAAGACAAACTATAGGTATGATGCAATACCTTTTTTCCGATGGATTTCATATGCATGACATACAGTGGGTTTGATGCAATATCTCTTTTGGGGATTCATCTGCATGACAACCAACTGGTTTGATGCAATACCTCTTTTAGGGATTTATCTGCATGACAACCTACTGGTTTGATGCAATACCTCTTTTGTGTGTGTGTGTGGGTAGGGGTGTGGTGGGGTCATCTGCAAGACAACCCAATGGTTTGATGTAATACATCTTTTGGGGGGTTCCTCTGAATGACAATACCGCTTTTGGGGTTAGGGGTCATCTACATAATAATCTACTGGTTCGATGCAATACCACTTTCTGCAGGGTTCATCTGCATTATAACCTATGAGTTTGATGCAATGACTCTTTCGCAGTGGCCATCTGCATGAACAGATATTGCTTTGAGGCTATACCTATTTTTCACAATTTATCTGCAAGACAAACTATAGGTATGATGCAATACCTTTTTTCCGATGGATTTCATATGCATGACATACAGTGGGTTTGATGCAATATCTCTTTTGGGGATTCATCTGCATGACAACCAACTGGTTTGATGCAATACCTCTTTTAGGGATTTATCTGCATGACAACCTACTGGTTTGATGCAATACCTCTTGTGTGTGTGTGTGGGTAGGGGTGTGATGGGGTCATCAGCAAGACAACCTAATGGTTTGATGTAATACCTCTTTTGTGGGGTTCCTCTGAATGACAATCTACTAATACCGCTTTTTGGGTTAGGGGTCATCTACATAATAATCTACTGGTTCGATGCAATACCACTTTCTGCAGGGTTCATCTGCATTATAACCTATGAGTTTGATGCAATGACTCTTTTGCAGTGGTTATCTGCATGAACAGATATTGCTTTGAGGCTATACCTATTTTTCACAATTTATCTGCAAGACAAACTATAGGTATGATGCAATACCTTTTTTTTCGATCGATTTCATCTGCATGACAAACGATGGGTTTGATGCAATACATCTTCTTCGGAGTTCATCACCTCGACAGCCGCTGGGTTTGATTCACTGACTCCTTTACAGGATTCGTCTGACAACCGATTGGTAATACTTTTCATTTTTCAGGGTTCATTTCCGTTAACAGCGATACGTTTGATGCCTATCTCTTACTTGGGGTTCAGCACAGTTTTGGTGGAAGGTAATGTGATGTTATCGGAATGCATTACTTCTCTTTGTTTCAGAGTTTTTGTGCCACTCACAATGCCCATCTGGCCTTTATTGACGACGCCGATGAAAACACGTTCGTGAAAAACATGATAAAGACTAAGCTGCCAAACAACGGTAATAACAGTTTACCTTGTACACAAGGCAATATTTATTTAGAAACTGGACCTTGTTTATCCACTTTGTTTTACCTTACCATGAAGACCACCTTCAAATCCTATGTTTAGCCTTGAAAAATATACACTGTGTTTGGTTTTAAAGAATATAATGTTCATTTGACGACAAAGAAAATACACTTTGTTTTTCCATAAAGAAAATACACTTTGTTTTTTCATAAAGAAAATACACTTTGTTTTTCCATAAAGAAAATACACTTTGTTTGGCCTACAAGGAGTAAACTATGTTTAACCTTAGAGAAAGTATAAACGATTTTTACCTTCAAGTAAACAAGGTTTCACCCTGATAAAATACACTATGTTTGGTTTTGAAGATAACACACAATGTTTGACCTTGAAGAAAAACACTTAAATTTGACCTCGGAGTAAAAACATTGTTTGACCTTCAAGAAAATACAATGCGTTTGGCGAAATTAACTACTTTTACATTGAAGAAAATAACATTATGTTTGACAGTGGAGCAAACGTTCGTAATTTTCTTCTGGTGTTGTTATACGCAACAATGCATGCAGAAACGCCGGATAAACACAAAGCGTTACAATTGTCACAAATAAACACGTTTTATCGTAATTTTAAATTACGAACGTTTAGTTTAAATAAATAAGTTTAAACTAAACGTTCGTAATTTAAAAATAAATAAGTTTAAACTAAACGTTCGTAATTTAAAATTACGATAAAACGTGGTTATTTGTGACAATTGTAACGCTTTGTGTTTATCCGGCGTTTCTGCATGCGTTGTTGCGTATAGCAACACCAGAAGCTGGTCTACATCCTTACATGAGTATCCTTGCCACGACTGGTAATCGGTGGAGCTGTCTCCATTTGGAGGTATATGCAAAAGTGATCCCTTGCCACTTCTGAGGTAGTTGACTTTTTAGGCCATGTCCACAGCAGAAACATAACCACACGGAACTGCTTTCTCGGATTTGTCATATCAATGCAAATACAATAAATACAATAAATAACAAAAGAAATAGTTCCACTGATAGCTTTGTTAGGATTTATTCTGAATGGAAATGAAAACAGACTATGCATGTATTCACTCAAAACTTAAGGCCATGCCTATAGTATACTAGTATTTAATAGTGTGTTTCTTTTGTCAAGTTCCCTTGACTCTCAATGGTTGACACTGCCAATCGATAATTTCAAAAGAAAATATTTTTATATACTTACTTTGTTATTCTGTGAATGTACAGGCCATGGTGGAGAGGCCAATACGAATGTATGGCTAGGTGCAACGGACGAAATTGAAGAAAACAAATTTATGTGGTACAGTTTCCAAGGTAACAGTGAGCAACCCGTCACATTCACGGACTGGCAGGCGAGTGAACCAAACAGCGGACCATTACACCTTGTCGAGGATTGTCTTATATACTGGGCAGATTACAACTGGCAATGGGCGGACTTGAACTGCGACGAAAAGGAATTCTTTGTCTGTGAAAAGTAGTAAGTATAGTGTATAATGCTGTATGTTTCATTTACTATTCAGTACTATTGAGCAATAGGCGGACTTGAACAGCGACGAAAAGGAATTCTTTGTCTCTGACAAGTAGTAAGTATAGTGTATAATGCTGTATGTTTCATTTACTATACTATTTGGCAATAGGCGGACTTGAACACTGACAAGTAGTAAGTTTAGTGTATAATGCTGTTTGTTTCATTTACTATACAGTACTATTTAGCAATAGGCGGGCTTGAACAGCGACGAAAAGGAATTCTTTGTCTCTGACAAGTAGTAAGTATAGTGTATAATGCTGTTTGTTTCATTTACTATACAGTACTATTTGGCAATAGGCGGACTTGAACAGCGACGAAAGGGATTTCTTTGTCTCTGACAAGTAGTAAGTATAGTGTATAATGCTGTATGTTTCATTTACTATACTATTTGGAAATAGGCGGACTTGAACACTGACAAGTAGTAAGTATAGTGTATAATGCTGTTTGTTTCATTTACTATACAGTACTATTTAGCAATAGGCGGACTTGAACAGCGACGAAAAGGAATTCTTTGTCTCTGACAAGTAGTAAGTATAGTGTATAATGCTGTATGTTTCATTTACTATACAGTACTATTTAGCAATAGGCGGACTTGAACAGCGACGAAAAGGAATTCTTTGTCTCTGACAAGTAGTAAGTATAGTGTATAATGCTGTATGTTTCATTTACTATACTATTTGGCAATAGGCGGACTTGAACACTGACAAGTAGTAAGTATAGTGTATAATGCTGTTTGTTTCATTTACTATACAGTACTATTTAGCAATAGGCGGACTTGAACAGCGACGAAAAGGAATTCTTTGTCTCTGACAAGTAGTAAGTATAGTGTATAATGCTGTTTGTTTCATTTACTATACAGTACTATTTGGCAATAGGCGGACTTGAACACTGACAAGTAGTAAGTATCGTGTATAATGCTGTTTGTTTCATTTACTATACAGTACTATTTAGCAATAGGCGGACTTGAACACTGACAAGTAGTGAGTATAGTGTATAATGATATTTGTTTCATTTACTATACTAGCAAATGGGCGTACTTGAACTACGACTAAAAGGAATTGTCTGTCTGTGAAAAGAAGTACGTATATAGTATATTAATCCATTCGAACACAGCTTTTAAGTAAATGCATTTGTTTACCCGGACAGTTTTACCTCCTCCCATCTATGGTAAATCGAGGGTCGTAAATATGCCTGAGTCGTTCACCGCCATATGCATACCATCTTCGAGATGGCTCAAATGTTCGTACTATTTATTTCTACTCAACCTAGGCTGAAGGCGTGAATGGTAGCTAGCATTTTTCATTACCGTTTATGAACAGTCCCAATCAAACCGAGACAGGAATTTCCTGTCTGTTTAAAGTAGTAAATAGTAGTAGTATATTGCTGTTTGTTTCATTTATTATACTATTTGGCAATGGGCGGATTTGAACTGCGAGAAAAAGGAAATTCCTTGTCTGTGTAATGCAGTACGTATAGTAAGTATATGGCAGTTTGTTTCATCTACTATACACTATTTGGCAATAGGCGGACTTGAACTGCGACTAAAAATAATTATTTGTCTTTGAAAAGTAGTAAATATAGTGTATGGAGACATTTGTTTCATTTACTATACTGTTTAGTTATGGCCGGATTTGAAGTTCGAGAACAATGAACTATTTGTGAAAATAGTACGTATTGTAAACTGCGAGAAATAAGATGTCTGTGAACAGTACTAAGTATCGTGTATACTGTTGTTTGTTTCATTTACTATACTCTTTGGTTGTTGGCGGGCTTAAACTGCGAGAAAAAGGATTTTGTTTTCTGTAAAAACGTAGTAAATATAGTGTATATTTCTTAATTTCTTTGGGTGTTTTATGGCTCATTTAGTTTATTTTTATCAACTGTATACATAACTAACGTATTTGAACAATTCTAAAAAGAATACACAGCCTGATGTTCTGCCTTTAATAAAATGTAAGTTTCTGTGAATGGAGGTTGTTTGTTAGTGTTAATTAAAATGTTTAAGTTCATCGCACTTTGATCTGCCAAAGAATATGCCAATATATAATGTTCAAAGTATACTATTTGACTAAATGAAGGACTATGTCGGTATATAAAATATAAATAAATGCTGAAAAAAATAATATTTTCGAAGTGATGCTATTATATACAAGCTGTGTCAGCAATGTTCGTGCTATGTATTACACGGTATTTGTTTTGTTCTTTTATTGTGCTCCTAATTCACTATGCATTTGCTCAATCAACGTTTCTCCGTTATATTTCAGTGCAACGGAAGTGGAAACCATAGTCGGATAAAGTCAAGAAGAAAACATTTGTGATTTATCATAATTAAAAGCATTCTAATGAAATGCTGAATATCACACCACTTATCTTCTCTGTCCTTCGTGGTCATTATACCGATGATATTTTTTAAACCTATACTAACGGAAAAACGAAACGCAATTTGGGAATTTTCGCTATACAGTGTATGTATAAAATGCTGCTGTTAATCGAATGGTACATGGCTAAAACTTCAAAGTTTCATTATCGATAGAATACGTGTTTGGCTCAAGCAGGTGAGCACACTTACGTTGCAAAATTTTGTAATAACATAACATAAAATACAGTACTGAAATGGCTCAAATTTTCAAAGCGGAACTTCGACTGAATTTTATCCTGTCTCTAACTAGTTGCAACCATTTTTGTTTTACATAAACTCTCCGGGTTTCTCTGTAATATTGCTTGGAGTTAAGTGCGCAATATATAAATTATAAAGCGGAAATTCATGAGTTGGTTCTGTTTCCCTTGAGTATATTTACCTGTACTGGCTACAGGCCTTGGCGAAGATGTGCGACGGCCCGTTGTCCGTCCCGTTGTCCGTTGTCTGTTAGACAATTCGTGCGAATACGGCAACTTCAGTGAACAGTTTCGGAATGTTTTTGGATTTTCTACGTGGCAAAGGTTTGAAGGTTGTTTCAATAAGACCTCGGGCGAGAGTTCGACAATTAGCAGAATTGACGCATACGTTACATAGTTACTGCCCTTTGGTATTGTAAATGTCAGCTTGTGATAACGTCAGATGATCACCGAATATTATTTGAAGCTTTGTTTTAAAAATATCTCGAACGAGTTTGGCACTGAGCAAAATGAATATGTGTTCTTATTAACGAATAAGTGAATTTTAGATTTTTTACGCAATAACTTTAGTAAACAGGTACATATTTTGGCCGAAGATTACTAAAAATGAGTTACAATGAGATCTTGGCATTCGCAGATGAACACATTGTCTTATACATAACAGCGCAATTTCTCTTATATGTGTCGAAAAGATAAGTTCGGCTAGCGAACGTGATACGTATGTTATGTCCTCCCATAATTACTCATGAACTTCTCCAGATATATATTGAGACAAAACCTGGTGTGTGTGTGTGTGTGTGTGTGTGTGTGTGTGTGTGCGTGCGTGCGTGCGTGTGTGCGTGTGCATGCGAGTGCGCGTGAGCATAACCCTGCGTGTGCCTGTGCGTGTCCGCGTCGGTGTCCATGCGCGTGCGCGTGTGCTACGAACCAAATTAAGAAGATTTCACTGAAGTACAAAGCGACATAAGAACATTACACTGAAGTACGAACCGAAATAAGAATATAACACTGAAGTACGAACCGAAATAATTTATGAACAATACACCGAAGTGCAGTTTGTGTTTGTATGTGTTTACATACCTCTATTATTTTTACGAATCTAAATGAGAACATTACACTGAAGTGCAGATGTGTGACTCTGTGTGTTTAGTGCTGGGTATCGCATCCAAAAAACGTATCGCGATATATTGCGATAAAAAAGACGGGGGGAAATCAGTCCAGACTCTATTGTGCCCGTCGCGGCAGGGAAACTTGTCGTGTTTGTTGGTGGAGGGACTATAAACCTCAGAACTACACACCCCCCGGTATCGCGATACGTATCGTAATATATTGTCTTGTACAATTGCGTTGATAATTTCAATAGACTTTTCCGATTTCCTGGTGTACTTTAATGCAGATGACATAACGTAAGGCAATGTTGTTTGTGCTTGTGAATGAGAAACATTACACTTGGCAGTTCCGATGTTGACAGTGTTTACTTTCTGTTTTGAATGTGTATTCGACGTCGAGTAATGTCTTCGCAAGTAAGTTACCAAATGTTTTGTGCTCCCCGAGCAATTACAAAAGGCAACATTGCCTAGATCTACTATTGTAGCGCCCATTTTAAGCCCAAAAAGATCCCGAACACACAATGTTGCTTTTTTGTTTTTTGCTTGCACCTCCGGGTGCTAGCCTATATATTTGTTTCGTTTTTTCAGCAGAAGTAAACGCTTCTGCTACACATGTAGACGCTTGTTTCCCTTTAGTCTGGTTCTCTGGCCCACGAATAAAATAGAATAGAACAACTTTATTTTCCAATCATGGGCCACAAAGATGGCATTATAATCAGAGTAAAATGAACAACATAATGAAACATAACAAAAGCTTAATTCTGATTAGCATAGTAACAGTAAAATGAAATGACGAAGCTCGCTTCTTCTATGCATCAATCAGGTAAAACAACCAATCTGATCAGAGTTATGATTATGTACCGACTGGCGCTTGTTCCGCTTCTACACAGATAGACGTTTGTTTCGGGTATGTAAGTTTTCCCGCCAAATAATGGTCCACTTCCCGAGATAGGGTTGACACGTTTGTTGACACTGTTATGCCAATTTCTTTAAATTGGTTATTCCATCATTATTCAATGGTTGTGTTCATGAAAAGATGAAGCATTTCAGTTTCAATGTCATTCTTTGTGTAGGTATTAGTATATCTGTTTTAAATTGAAATAGAATAAATTAATAATAAAATCTGTCGATTTGATTTACCTGAGCTTAAATTGATACTTCCACATAATAGACTGCTCCACAGCTAAGGCTTGTTTGAATGAACTTGGACATGCGCAGTGAATCAGTCTATTGATTTCGACCATGATTTAAACATATTTTATTGCCAATAATGTGTTACATACAGAATGTTATCCACATCTATACAATAGAAATATTATTATGACAAATGGGTCGGGTAACAAGTTCTACCAACATTAGTTTAAACCCTTCCCATGATTTCGACCATGGACGGGTTCACAATTGTATAAGTTTGACACGTTAATGTCAACGTTATTGATATAACAAGATCGAGGCTTATCCTGTTATTCTTTTATTGGCGAAATGTTGTTATCTTAACAGTACATAAACTAATTCTTTACTGTTATATATTTATATATAAGGACCGTGATCGCACGTATCGCAAACATATCATATTTAGGATTGTTACCTGCAGAGATCTAAGAAGTAGATTAATAGGTTACGTCCCTGTTACCTTTTATTTGATTTGATTTACTGTTACTCCCACTAACACTCCATCACTCCCACACCCCCGACCCGTGTCATAAACATGTCATGGGCGGGATTGTTACAAGTTATTAGTATTGAACATCTTCGACGCTTGATTGTACATACAAACGTCTTGACTCTTAGTGCAGGGAAAAAATGAAACCGAAAACACGTGTCTGTTATTATTTCTTATTACAATATTTTTGACCACCCGTATTTAGTTCGTCGATATAATGATGAAATTTCCCTCTTTGTTTTATTTATTAATTTAGTGTATTTCTGCCGTTCTGTTTATCTTCGATAGATGGTGCGTCTGTATCAGATAATCAGAAACGATACCAGAATCTAGATAAAATGGATGCCGCGTCATTGTTTTTAGAAGAGCTGTTCTAGACATTTGTTGTGAAAACAAACAATGCAAGCGTCACAGATCATCTAGACTAACCTATTATTTGATTTGATTTACTTTGATAACTGTTTTAAATGAATTGTTATTTTTGTTATCCACAGACTCTATCCTGTTATGAGATTTCCCCTTTTTCCCCACTCCTCATTATAGTTACCTAAGAAGGCAAGTCGTTCCTTTTAAATTTTGGGGTTCTGGCCTAAGGTCTATTAGGGTTTTATGGAGGCTTGACAAATACGCAACTATCAAAAATGTCCAAACTTTGCTAAACTGTCTGGATTATTTTCTCATAAATGGATTATTTTCTCATAAAACCGGTGTGGATATGTACAATTTCCTGATATACAAGAGCATGATGAGTACAGCAATGACGCTGATACGCTTAGACTGTTTGTGTTAATACTTACTGACCTTTTCAATGTTACTAATGAGTTGTATATGTAATCTTAAAGAAATGGGACACAAATCGCACAGAAACTGCTTGTTGGTACTTTTATTTGGTGTGAAAACATGGATAATGTAATGGCCTTCTAAGAAATGTATGACCATATTATGTTGTGAATTTGTTTTGCTCGAGGTTTCAGGCTAAGGGCTAAAGATGCTCTTATACCATTATACAAAATTGGTAGAGAACCATAAGCTTATGCTACATGTAATATATAAGCGCTATATGCGTTTTGCCTTACGAATATGGTTACAATTGATTCTCTATGTATGTCTATGTAAAATATAAGACCCCTGGAGTGGATCCAAATTTAACCACATGGTCATCATTTGAACAAACTAGGTAGAGGACCAAAAGCGTATGCTTAATGCAAATTATTAAAACTAGCTCTTGTAGTAAACAATATTTCTTAAACGTGTTTCTTTGATATAAAAGTCAACCAAAAGCACGCATAGAAACAAGCAATAATTGCACAGATGAATAAAAGGCAATATCACACACATAAAATGATTAACAATAGGGCTATCGCCAAAAAGGGTCTCTTGGGGTTTAAACCAGTGCACCAAACATCAATCTTACCCTACTTTGTCAAGGTAAAACTAGACATAAATATGTGACCCCGGGCGGAACCAGATTTGACCCAAAGGCTACCCAATTGAGCAAACTTGGTGGAAGACCTATTTTGCTTATTATATGCAGTATATGAGACGTCTATGCCTTGTCAAACTAGATCAGGAATTCAAGATAAAAATTATGAGTAATAATCTGAATTATACTCCATCTCGATGGCCTCGGTAGCACGGTGGATAGAGTTTTGCGCTTGAAAGCTGCATACCCTTGTCCCTAGAACCATGGCGGTGTTGGTTGTCCTTATATAACCTTATAAAAATATTTCATGGTATCCCTAGAATATAGGGAATTCCAACACGAGTCATAACCGTTTTTATCGGAGCCGAGGCTCTGCCGAGTGTTCAGTGTTTTCTTCGTTTTTTTCTAATATTAAACCAAATTATCAATGTTTAAATGATCACTAGATATTATTTAATATGCCGCTTTTGTTTCTCCTGCGGGATAGATTAATTTCTAATATCTTCAATATGCGTCTGAATACTGAACGTTGCTTTGTAAACCTTCGCTACGGGTTTGAATCCCCATGGGAGCTCGACTTGTAAGGGAGGCACTAACATGATATTCTCTATATATTCGAATCCACGACACGAAGAAGGAAAACAGATATACTGACTAAAATAAATTTAGACCATACAATACATTTCCGTAGGCGAGATACAAAGCCATGTTTGTACAGGGTCAATGACAAAGGGACATAGATATGACCAATAATATTGCTGCAAAGTCATTTGTAAACGAAGACGGTGATACAAATAAGGCACATATGATGGGAACATACTTTTATAGTTGTCGAAAGTCGGAAATTCAAACGAAGTCTAGAGGGGTATACTGGTTTCACTTTGTCCGTATGTCCATCTCTCCGTCCGTCCGTCTGTCTGTCTGTCTGTAGACTCAACTGGAATGGTAAATTACGACTTTTAACACGACATTTGCAATGATTAAACAATACCCTGCCCAGGCAGCCATTGGATATTAGTTTGAATACTAGACATATATACAAGAAAGAACCTTTTTTAAAGTGATTTATATATAAATTTGAAGCCAGTAATAAATATTTTTATATTATTTTTCATTTTATAGAGTAGATTTTCTTTAAAGGGACACACAGCAATTTTGACATTTTACTCAAACATTCAAAATGTTTCAATGCAGCATCATGTTGACTTTAAACCTGTTTAAAAATAATGAAATAACAGTTTGAGTTTTCCTATTGTTCTTATTGTTTAATTTATCTCAGGAATTTTTATAGAAACATTTCCTATGATATATCCTGCTTTCATTATTGGTGTCGAATTTTTGGTTTTTGCTATTCATGTCGAATTTCCGTTTTTTTTTGGTATTCATTTCCGGTTCAAATTTATTTTTCAGTCTTCTTTATTTAAAGGACACAAGGACGCTGTCCGATTTCAGTTTATGTCTCAGTGCTTTCTGACGTCAATGCATCAACAAGATAACGATGTATAATTCCTAAAGCAGTTTGTTTACAGAACCAAAATGTAACCGGCATTAAACAGACAGAAACTCATTTACAAGCCCTCGTTTACAACGGCAATATCGTCACACAGTATCTGGATTACCTGGTTGTAAAACGTATGTTTAATATTAATGTTAATTTTGTTTGCTTCATGTTTAACATCATTTTCCAGCAGATTTTAGACTATGTATGACGGTTGATGTTTTGTGTTTTAGGCAGACAACACACTTATTCCGGAGCAGAAGCAGTAATGTATACCGCCCGCTTTCCGTAAGAATCTACCCTTTATTACTTACAAGTTGAGCTCCCAGTGGAATTCGAACCCGCAGCGGTGAGAGGCGAGAAGGTTATCAACGCAAGGTCGTTAACCCCTCGACCACGTAAACGTATCTTTTATTTCTACGTAGTTTTTCACAAGAGCGGATCCTTTCTGGCAGACCTAAAGCATGATGTAAAGCAAGCAAATTAGTCCTTCTGAAAGCAAATACTTTTCCTACCAATTGACCATACTTGTACAATGATTTGATCATACAGTTATACCTATATAAAAATACAGTTCCGAGATAGGAGGTTAAGAAATAAAGATTTCACAGAGAAATGTGCATATATAATATAATAATTTCCTTAGAAATACGCTACGGTCTCTACCTAGTCTTAGCTCTACAGTGAACACGTTTTGGTCTTCATTGTTAATTGGATTTGTACCAAACTTTACCAGGGTGTTTATATCAATGAAAGCTCGGAAAAGTTTGAAAACAGCCTGATCGGATTAGTTATGGCCCTTGTTTTGCTGGAAAAAAATCCATTTTCTGCCTTGTGAACACTCTAGCAACTTTATTTATTAATTGATCTTTACCCAAACTTTGTCAGTGTTTGTATATTAATGAAATCTTGGACAAGTACGAAAGCCATATCGATAGAATTAGTAACACCAGAGTTATGTTCGTTGTTTTGTTGCTAAACGCCATATTCTGCCGTGTGAACACTCTAGCACCTATGTTTATTATTTGATCATTACCATCGGACAAGGTCGAAAAACAGCTGAATCGGGTCAGTAACACCAGACTTATGGCCCTTGTATTGTCTTAAATATGCAATATGCCATATTGGGTACCTGTGGTCGTTGTTTCATATCGCCCTGGAGACTACCATTATTTTATATAACCCAAGGGGGTGTAGCAAGGTCTCGATTTTAGCCTCGCCCCCTTGGGGTAATCTGGTCAAAAATCACAAAAAAAGTCATATCTTGTCCATATGTGTTTGGATTTGATTCTAATTTTGTATGGTCAAATTAGGACTCAAGGCACAACATATGTAAAACGGGTTTTGTCCTCCTAGGGGCCCTCTACAGGGGTACAATTTGGGAGCTTGCAGTATTACATAGTTTCGGCCTTGTGACGTTAATTCATTCATTACCCTTTGAGGTGTTAAGTTCATATGTGTGGTATCTCTGAGTTCGGTCTCGGACTTTGGTTCTGCCCGATGGGGACCCCTGCAGGGTAATCGGGTCAAAAATAACAAATAAATTGCTAATCTTGTCCAAATGTGAATATCTACGATTCTAGTTTGTGATGAGCATTAAGAGATGTGAAGAACAACATATATAAAACAGGTTTGACCTCCTGCATGAAGAAGCCCCTCTACAGGGGTACAGTTGGGGAACTTACTACTACGAGTTTCGGGCTTGGGTCGTTAACTCCTTCTATACCCTTTGATATTTCAAATTCATATGTGGTGTGTTTCTTAGTAAAGGATGTGCAGATGTGCAATATGGCTCCATTCGTTGTGGCTCCATAGAGGGTAATTAGGTAAAGAAATGCATATCTTGTCCAAATGTGAATGCATTTGATTCTAAATCGGTATGGTCATTTAGGGACTCGAGGCACAACATTTGTAAAACAGATTTTGTCTTCCTATGTAAAGAGGCCCTCTGCTTGGGTGCTTGGAGTAATTAACTGTTACAGAAATTCGGCTTTATGACACTAACTCCTTCTATACCCTTTTATATTTCAAGTTCATGTATGGTGTTTTTTCTAAGTTAGGATGTTTAGATGCCCAATAATGTCTCGGATTTTAGCTCCATCCACTGGGGCCCCTTAGCAGGTAATCGAATTACAAACACAAACAAATGTATATCTTGTCCAAATGTGAAGAGTTATGATTCAAATTTTGAATTGCCATTATGGATTCGAGGCACAACATATAAAAAATCGGATTTAACCTCTTGCATAAAGGGGCCCTCTTACAGGGGTACAATTTGGTGAACTTACAGTAATTTACTATAACGGAATGTCCACCTTGTTATGCTAACTCTCTCTATACCCTTTGAGATGTCAAGTTCATGTGTGATGTATTTCTTAGTTAAGGATGTGTAGCAAGTAGAGCGATACAGGCACTCTTGGGCCTTTTGATTTATGAAAATACTCCTTGCTCTCTGGTATGTCTGGTATGTACACACTATACAACCATAAAACTATGATTCTGACAGCTAGCTATGGTTTGGACTGTCCCACAAGATGAAGCGTGTATCCGCCATTACCGAGGTTGTGTCCCGCCGGACAATGAAGGTCAATTGTGTGATATTGACGTCGTAATAGTCAAGGACGTATCCATGGCTAATTGGGCTGATAACCTCACCCAACGCGTGTTAAATATCAAAGCTGAAATATTTTCGCCAAATTGATTATATGTTTGAAGAATTCAATCTCTATATGTGAAATTAAAAGGTACTTTTGGAATAGACGTATCATCTTTATTTCCCCCAGTTGAGAGAAGATTACTCATGTTTACATAATCTCAACATTAAACACAAAACATCTAAACACATCAAAGCATAAATCAAAGTACTCCGATTAATTGTAGTATTAGTAGTTATCTGGAATAACCATACAACTCATAAATACATATAGTACAGCATATATACATTTATCTTTATACATATTTCTTGTAATTGTTTCCTACTATATAGTTTATTGTAATTTAATATGGGTACGTTTCAGTTCATATAATACGTCAAGAATATGCAACGTTGTGTACGGTCAATATAAGGAAATGTTGTTTTATAAGAGTTTTTGCCGTGGTCGGCCGGTGGCCAGACAGGGTCCCGCGGGAGTGGTTACGGCTCCCGAAGGTCGGACACAGGGTGCGGCTATTGTTTATTATAGGGGTCAAGGTAACAAGGCTTTAATAATGCTAAGCTATATTTATTAGTATCAAATGACAATAAGTTAGTCTTATATGGTGTGTGTGAACAGCCAACGGCCGTTGTACACGTGGCAGCCGTCCAGCCAAAGGCCGGGAGTTGCCAAGGACCTTAAAGGGTTAGTCTGACCGGCAAATAGAGCATATGGACTACATAAACAGTTGTTAATTGCAAAAGAATCAATACAGTGTTACAACGACAATATATATAAAATCCTTCAGAGCAAAGGCAAGGACGACAATAAAAGAACACTCGCGTGTTAACTGTTCAGACTTCGACGCAGAAGTGTTCATGCAACGGTAGCAACGTGCTTTTATAGTCGCCTAAACATATATCCCAAACAAACACTCTATTCTAAGAAGTTTTATTAAAAATAGTACGGTAACCAGTTTACACGTTAAGGGCTTAATGCGTATAAGCACCCGATTGGTTGAAATTATCATAATGACCAAAATGACTGACAGCCGAATGAAACTGTAGAAAATGGGCTAACAAAACATGAAACGGTCAATGGGTAACGATCTATAAGGTAACATCCTTTATAAATCAGCGTCAAACATCATAATACATTACTGTCGTTAAAGACGATGGGAAAGAAGTATATACACGTATAAGGAACTGTTGCTGAAACTCAGGGATTCAATGATCATCAGTAATGCACAGTTCGCCATTGTGTCGTCTGCTAGACTAACACAGTCTAGATTACTTAGTTATATAGCGGCATATATAATACAGACCTGCTTTACTTGTAATGCTCACTTTAATTTTCTTCTTTTTAAGATAAAATATGATAACTCATTTAAAGTCGATGACACACAACAACATAACATACTCCCTCAGGGGCTTTTGAACCGACTATTAACATGATGAATAGAGTCAACATAGTAGTAGAATAACTATACGATCTAAGAAAGATTACAATGGCATTAGTCTGATACAAGCAAAAGCACAATGACAAACTGATTTAAAGTCTAATAAAACATGGATGCATTTTAAGCATTGTCAAAGCACATATAAGCATAAATTCTAATACACCCGCACTATATAGCCTAGTTTAAAATATCTCGTTATATTGAACGATATATCACTAATGCGAAAGATTTCAGATGTTTGCGTTATAATCACATTTTAGGGGTATTAGAATAGAAATAGAACATCGTTTACGGTGAATTATCTATAATATATCACGGTTTGTCGTTCAATTGTCGTTCAATTGTAAACAATAATTTCACTCGCACTTCGGGCTCGTGAAATTATTGCTTCGGGCTCGTGAAATTATTGTTTACAATTGAACTCCAAACCGTGATATATTAAACGATAATTCACAGTAAACGATATTCTATTTCTTAAATAAACAGACCTAAGTGGGTAAACTAATATTAAATTAAAAATGAATTATGAAAAAAAACTTTAATTTTGTACAATTTAAAATTAAGATTCATACAGCCAGAGTCAATCCTACAGAGGACAGCAGGCAAATCTTGCACATGCTACACTTTTTTAAGAGCTAGTTAAGACATTTTTATTAAAAACCGAAATTTACAATACAGAGCAAAAGCCTTTGAGTTAAAAAGGTCCTCGTATCGCCTCATATCAGATATGAAGAGAACTGACTGACAATGACTGCATGCAGAAACAACTATGGTCATACTCAGTGTGATTGGTGATTGAGTAAATGGTTATTAAAGCCGACAGTAGTAATAAAGGCAACAATAGACAATACAGAATTATAAAATGTATAAGCAAAGCAGACAAACGTAATACTATTTAGCAAAACTAGTACAGTAATAATAGCAAAAATAATAATGGGCATCACTAGCAACGCAGACAATACTTGATAATAATCAAATCTGACACAAATTGATTATAATAAGCAAACCTAGCAAAGGAGGCAATACTTGGAGCTAACACAATGAAATTGTTTTTAATTGAATTGAATTGGGGTTTTAAGGCACACCAACACATGAAAAGGTTATATGGCGCCTAAAAGGCATGAACATGCCAGGCTCATCTTCCATGTACATCGAGATAAAATATGGAAAATGGGCCTAGAACCTTCTCACCCTGAACTGCAGAGTTGCTGCAAATTCTATCGTAGAAACTCCATTTACGCTGGAGCCACGTTATTGTTTTTCTGCCACTGCTCTTTTGATGTGAGCGAGATAGCACCTGAAACAATGCAGGGATCATGATGAAGACCTTAAATGAACATGAACAAAAAATGATAAAATGAACATGAATTTGGGGGGATTCTACCCCTCTGCCTACCCCTCCAAAGGGATCTGCAGTGGCCGTATTCTTTGCCCCGTGGCCAAACGGGGCCCCCGGCAACCACACGGGGCAAATTGTTTTTAAAAATGCAACCTGTCTATGCTAAGTTTACAATATAATGATAAAGGCAAGCAATTAAAATGACTTTTTCTTAATTATAACCATCATATCTCCAGTGTTTCACACAACACTCTTTAAACTGTAGGAGTTGCGTTGACTGGGGTGGCTGAGACAGTTCGATTGATGTGCTTGCGTAGATTCCTCTTCATCGAATAGCTGTTTGTGAAAAGAACGGTGATGTGAAGGGTTGCTCAGTCAAAAACACGTCTATGAAGTCTATTATAACTGTTACAAGGTACACGTAAAAAGATGTATAGTGTTTCTTTTAAATTCATATAAATACTTAATATCAGGGCGTATAGTACCGCCTTATAAAACACGACCGGACAATATGCGAAAATCAGCGGGGAAGGAATACATATATATTGCATTTTATGCTTGATATCAGACAAATATTCCATTACTACTGCTTCACTGCGCATGCCCGGTTTCACTCACGCCGATTTTACTCGACAGAAAATTTTACTGACTGCTTCACTGCACAATGTCCCGTTTTAGAAACTCAAACAAGCTGTGTTCTATTTATAAAACTGGAAAATCGATGTGGGTCTAAAATAATCGATAATGGCAGCGTTCTACAGTCGTTTATATTAACGCTATAGAGCAGTCTAATTCCATTATGCATTAGGTAATTAAACACATTTACTTACTTACATTTAATTACTTACGTACCCGTAAACACATTTACGGGTACGTGTAGTTGCCACTCAGTTTCCAGAGAAGAAAATTTACACTCGTCCCTATATCAGACCACAACACTTCTATCACATTTAAAGTAGCTATCCCGATAACAACAGTCAAATTGTATAACATATGTACACCGGTTTTAAGCCTACTGGCAACGAGGTATCTCTCTCTATATATATATTGAGAATTGAATTGAATTGAATGTTGTTTAACGGCTCATCAACACAGTATAGGTTATTTAGAGCCGCCCCAGAGAGAGGGGAAGGATACATAGGAATCCGGGAACCTGCCCTACTCTTATTATCGAATAGATTCCTATGGTTCTTTAACGTGCTCGGTTGATAGACCGATACACGGGACCGCCCGGTTTACGTCCCCATCCGACGGACGAGGCTAAGGAAAAGTGTCTTGCCCAAGAACACACCGACGGAACTCAGTGGCACCACGGAGGATTGAACCCGGGGCCTCCGGTTACAAATCCGCCGCGCTACCGACTGCGCCACGCCAGCCCTCTATATATTGAGAATCCAAACTCTAAAGACACAATATAAGTGTCTCTAAGCTGCCAGGCCAAACCCCAAAACTGGAGCGTGGCATTAAGAGTTACCAACTCATAATTAATTTGTGCATATTCAATCACGGGTATTTTAAGAACCCGTAAATAAACCTATGTTTCAAATCGTCACATTTACATTATTAGATAGCCTGAACACTTGCATATAATGTTGATAAACAGTTCTGTAGTACAATTTTGTCGTTATTTGGCGGGTTAGTTTCTTTAAATGAATGGGATTATTTTGGGGACCAAAATTATTTGCTCAAGGACACGAGCGTAATGTTTCACGACATATTCTTAAAACCGGTTACAAAAACAGCATGTCATACATAGATATGTTTGTAGATATATGTTTTGGCCATTGATTTCTCGTTTAGGGTAAAACATTTGGTTAGAAGCTCCCATAGAAATGCATATGCCGTTGGCCATGGAATGGTATGAATATACCAAATGAGGTTCCATGTTCACCGTCATATGCTTATTATCTTCGATATGGCTCAAATGTTCGTACTATTTTAAATAATGAGTTCTGCTCAACCTGGGTCTAGATGACGTGAACGGTAGCATGAACAGTCTCAATCTAGCAGAAATCGAGACTGCACTATGAAATGTGTTCACAAACGATTGCTATTCTTAAAAAAAAGCATTCCAAATTTCGTAATTTTAAAACTACCTCCCTTTTCATTGAAATGAAAATGATTTTCGATAACGTATTAAAGTATGTTCCCATCATATTTGCTTTATTTTTATTATCGACTTTGTTTAAAAATGACTTTGCAGCATTATTATTGATCATATCTATATAACGTTTTCATTGACCCCGAACATACACGACTCTGTGTCTCGTATATGGAAATGACATGCATTGCATGTGCTAAATTTATTTTATTATATCTCACATAAAACGCCAATGTTAAATCCTCAAAGGCAACAATGTGTAATTTCTTAGTATCTCACGCGAGGGTGATAGTACAGGGTGATAGTAAATCGCAGGGTGATAGTAAAAAATTATCGCATGCGCAGCTTTGATGCGCGTTGAAGTGCCTACTATGTATGTGACGTCATCGGCTCAGTATGGTGAAATGATAAAAGTACTTTACCGATTTTAATAAACCACCACTGATTTTCTTAGTTACGTTCTTTACAAGCCAACGATATAACTTTCATAGACATATTTTAAGAAAAGTTGTTTTTGAAAGATAAGAAAACAAGAAGAAAAAAAACAAAGAGAAATCAATACTGAAAATGAATCTTATTTTAGCCCGAGCGGATTTCGGTATAATAAAATAAATATCACATTCATGAGAGGGTGATAGTAAGAATGTTCACCCTGAGAATATAATTATCGCCCGAGGCGAAACCGAGGGTGATAATCAATATCCGAAGGGTTAACATTCTTAGTATCACCCTCTCATGAATGTGATATTTATATATTGCTCAGTATGTGTGCGACACGTCTAATTATATAAACTCGCACCGAACTGGAGAACGCGAATATCGTATCTTGAGTTCACCTTTCAGTTTCCAATAAAGCATCCTGTTTTTGTCATTGTCCTGATTCCCTTTGACACTGAATGGTCTTGGTGTTTTAAATCCTCTGTGCACGACAAATGCATTATTTAACACGGCAAAAGTATATCCAGCTGTAGCCATCTCACATTGCTGGCTTACTCTATCAAATCCAAATTGTTTAAACCTTCCATCAAACGCGGGTAAACCAGACTTTCTTGCGACATAAAACGGTTCCCATGGATGCTGCCATTTAACTATATATGCGACGTCCAACAAGTCATCTTCTGCTAATTTGCGCCATCTGTCGTAATTTGTCAGCTGTTGACATTGATGACAGTTTTGGAAGTAGAACTGTCTGATGTTATTGTTTTCCCATTCTTTCAGAAGATGCCGTTTTGTTATTGATGACATGTTTTTGAATTTATGCTCAAAAGACGGAATAACATAAACTAGTTTGTCACTGTCAATTTTCTTTCCAATACCGTTTGAATTATTTGGCAGCTTTTGAAACATATTTTGCAGATTCATATTCAAACCCTTTGAAGGTACTAGATCAATATCACTCAAAAAGATGTATTCTGATTTTGAAAATGTTACTGAAATATTTCTAAGAAAGTTCGCAGGATACGGAATGTCATAATTTTCAAAGTTCTCTGTTTGTTTACCTTGGAAACCATGTTTCAAATAAGTTTTCAAATCGTCACACTTCAACTTCATCTTCAGAACGCTTCTCAAATCCACTGGAGGGTGTGATGTAGGGAGAACAAGATGAAAGCTAACTTGTTTTGACACATGTTCAATGCAAGTGTGCATTAACGTCATTGCGTTGAGCGCGAAAGTTACATCTTGTCCATGCGTGAACACTGTGATGGAAATTGGTCCGTTCCAGTCTATGGACAGTTCTTGCAGATTTGGCAAATGATTGGATGAACACTGAGTGCAGAGTGTCACACCGTCTGCGATAGACCGGTCGTTTGGTGGTGTTACTATATTTGGAATAATAACATATTCTCCACCTGAACCCTTTACCATGGCGGTTTCAATCTTCGAGATATACTCCTCTTTTTCAAACAGCGATCGTTCATAAGAAAGCTTACGATTGTCCCACCTCAACGCTTTATACAAAAGTAGGGTCACAGCAAGAAATAAAACCGTTTTGCCATACCATTGGAAACGCACGGTACACCATGATTTCACCATTTTTACTCCGATCATCTAACTTTGGTAAATATTCTGAAAGTACACAAAATATTATACAAGGGGTGTTTGAAAGAATTTTATTAAAAAGAAATGCAGAGGCTAATACATTTTTCTTGAACATGTTACTGACGACTGTGTTTTGTAAGAACGTTATAAACTAAACATACGTTAAAGCACACGTTCATATGAAATACGAGCAAACATTTTACAATGCAATAAATACTGAAAAGGGGATCCCCCTTGCAAGCAACAAACACAAACAAGAGAGAAAAGTATCAGAGTCGGTTTTATTGAGACTGTTCATGAGAGGTAATTATAAGATACAACACCTCCTAGCACCGGCTTATGCGATATTCTACTTTAAAGCAACACAATATGGGTTTGATGATCCCAAAGGACCAGTAAATAATAACACTATTGTTTGGGGCGCTTGTTTCAGCCAAAGGCTTTTCTGAAGTAACTTTAGCAATTTAAATAACACGTACATCAGTTATATATCATGACTTTTTACTACAAGTTAGCATTCCGTATAACTTGCTTTTCAACTTGTTCAGGAGCTTAGAAACTGATAAAATGTCGACTATTGCTGGAGGCTCTTGTTTCAGCCGTTGAAGGTTTTTTGGATTTTTCAAACAAAATGCATCTCGCACCTTAATAAGTTTTATATCAGTGGAAAAGACAGTTTTAGTCGTAAATATAAACACCTTAACTAAAATCAATTGAGAAATACAACAAATCATGTACGAAAGCTGGTTTTGATGGAGCATTTTCAGTGCAAACATCTGAAGATTTTGAACCACTTGCTTTCCTTTTAGACACTATTTTCCTCAGGTATAGAACTACTGTTTATAGAAAATCTGTTGGTTTTCCAAAGAGATTTTTCCCAAAGCAGATTTGTTTTTGATTGCGTTGAAAGTCTTTTATCAAATACTCAGGCAGATGTCATTGAAGCCTTAAATAGCACTTCTAGTAGAGCGCTGTGATCTAGTGGTAGAGCGTTGGACCCATGATCAAAAAGTCATGAGTTCGATCCCCGCCATTGCCATATGCGTTGTGTCCCTGAGCAAGACACTTTATCTGCATTTGCTTAGTACTGGTTCTACCCAGGAAGACATCGAGAGTGATTCAAATAAGTTCAAAGAGCTGTCGTTACAATCGATGAAAAATAAATAAGTTTAAACTAAATAACACCTCCGACAACCCTTTCTTCTTTACCTTGGTTAATAATATATATCCTCAAAAGCAAATTCTATAAGGGTGTAGGTATCTCAAAGTATTTGTTTTGCTAGAGTTTGTTGTCGAGTTGAGGATTTTAATATTCGTAAACTTTGTATTACTAAAATAAACTACTTCATCAATGTTACCAAGAAACCTTTGCAAAATTGTATTTTCCGAACCCTGATATAAAAGTAATTTAATAACTCTTCTGCGACAAGAACTATCACAACCTGACGTCTATGATTTACAAACTTTGCAAGATATATTATTTAATAATCGCTATCAGTCTATAATCTCGTAATTATATTACTTAATTATATTAAACCATCTACAACGTCATTTTTGGAAATCCTTATAAATCACTGATAGATATATAATATTTATATACACATTTTCAGCCACACAGTGCGTACGTACGTATAAGCGTTTATTTATCCTCGCTGTATTGCTCTAAGCATTTTAGCGAGCAGACCTAGGTTTAAAGTCTCATCCGAAGGACTGGTAAGGTAGGAAATACTTTTTGAAATATTTCGATAATTAACCCAAATTCGGTCCTGGCTGGGATTGAACGCGCGATCCCTGGGTTACTAAGCCGCAATGCTAACCATTACACCACGGCGCTACCTAACCACACAGTGCTTAAACCAACAAGTTTATATTGAGCGAGTTCGTCTTTTATCGCCTTCTTCAAGACACATACACAAAGTTACAAAAACAGATTTTGGAAAATAATTATTTAAAAGCAAAAAACAACAACAGTTAATGCTATAAACTAGCCATGCCAGTATTCACTAAACACAGTTGTACATGAAAGATGCCAGTATTCACTAAACACAGTTGTACATGAAAGATGCCAGTATTCACTAAACACAGTTGTACATGAAAGATGCCAGTATTCACTAAACACAGTTGTACATGAAAGATGCCAGTATTCACTAAACACAGTTGTACATGAAAAATGCCAGTATTCACTAAACACAGTTGTACATGAAAGATGCCAGTATTCACTAAACACAGTTGTACATGAAAGATGCCAGTATTCACTAAACACAGTTGTACATGAAAGATGCCAGTATTCACTAAACACAGTTGTACATGAAAGATGCCAGTATTCACTAAACACCGTTGTACATGAAAGATTGGCACTAGAATGTTTCTGATGTCTTATTTTGCCGTTTATTTAAAATAAAACATAAGAAACATTTTAGTATATATAGTTGTTATTTGTTTCTTTGTGTGTTTGTGGTTGACTATCGTCCTTGAATGTTACTTTTCATGTTCGATTTTTATATCTACATTTTTTTGGAAAGTGTTATACCTCCCTCCCTCCATCCCTCACCCTCTCACGACCCCCTGCTAACAATTTAGAAAAAGCAAAAACAAAGAAACAGTTTTAAAAAAACACAAAAAAAACAACAACATGAAGACAAGCTCACATTTTATTTAATTTTCTTTAACAGCCAAAACAGAAACAATAATAAAAATGAAGAAGTAAAAAAACAAGTAAAAATAAGTATAAAAGTCGAACAGGAAATGCAGCTTTCACAGAACACAGTCAACCAAGAAACATGCAAAAAACAAAAATGAATGGCGATGATAATAAGGAATAATAAAAAATACAAAAACGGTTGACAATAGGGCTACCGCCTTGGAACGGTCAGTGGCAAAAAAGGCCGCTGGGGATTTAAACCAGGTTTTAGGGTGCAACAAACCCCACACTTACCCTACTGTCATCCCAATAAAACGGGACAGTGTAAATAAAGAATTCCCCGCATGAACTATTCTACAACCAACAAGGCAGTATTAATAGGCAATATAAGTAAAACACAAAGATGATCGTATATATATAAATACAAAAACACAATAGCCTAAAAAGCCACAAAGAATGCACTCTCTTGACTTGGCAGAGGCCAGAGCAACAAGAGAATAAAGCATTCAGGGCACAACAAGACAAAATTGCAGACAAACATCAAACGTCACCGTCCGTTTGGGCTTTAGGTAGACGTCATCATAGGGCCCACAGCTTGTCCGGTCATCGCACTATTAAAGAGGAAAGCATAGTGGCGAACTGTAAATGGATCGACCAACAAGCATGCAGTGCGTTGCAAAATGATAGGGGCATAACTTCTTTTGATAAACCTGTTAACAAGTTTAACAAAGATAGTATGAAAGTGATCATGACCATGAATCTTACGAAGTTTGTACATCACGTCACCATAGAAGTCAGGTTTTGATAGTCCTTGACGCAGAAGAGTTCTTAAATTAGTTTTATATTTGGAATGAAGATCAGGGTTACGATAATCAAATTTTGCAAAGGTTTTACGAAGTTTATGGTAACGGTAGCCCTGATGGAGTAGCCTTTGAATTATACAAATATTACGAATATTAAAGTCCTCAACTCGAGTACAAGCTCTAGAAAAACGAATAAGTTGAGACACATAGACCCCATAAGAAGTTGCTCGGGGAACACCCCCATCAACATGGGGATAATTAACAATATCAAAATTAAAATCATCTCTCTTGTCATAGATTTTGCTAATTATTTCATCATTTTCAATAGAGAGATGTAAATCTAGAAAAGAAGCGTTAGTATCGGAAATATTAGCTTTGTTAAGTTGAAGTTCGTTAGGATATATATGATTAACCATAGTAGAATAGAAAGGGTTGTTTAGCAGTTAGGCAAGACGTTAAAGGTTTTTATCATGCAGATATGCACTTTTCTGCCAAATAAAGGGGTGACCTAATAAATGTTGCTTTAATAGGCAAGTTGACCAATAGAGCAAATCAATGCGGAATCCCTCGGCGTTTATTGTACGTAACGTTATCTGACGGCATGCACGTAACGTTGCCTGACGTCATAAAACAAACAAAAAAACAACAACATGGCGGCATCCTCGATAAGCGTAACATTCTGAGAAATAGGTAATAAAGTAATTCATACAAAAAATATGGATAATCTACATGATAAATAGAATATTATGTCAGTGCCTTTTAGTATCAAGTTTATTAGGCTCGACACGAAAACGAAGAATGGCTCGGCAGAGCCTCGCCATTATTCGTTTTCTAAGCCTCGCCTAATAAACTTGATAGTAAAAGGCACTGACATAATATTCTCTATGTACATATTTGTAGTGGTGCAATAACTAGACTTGGAAATAAAACTTCGTTGGAAGTCTGTTTTGCTTTTCGTCTATTCCAGCCTTGAAAATCTTGCACTGAGTGATATGCGTCGAAACAACATTATCTTCAGTAGATTGCACTGGAGTATACGAATTAGTACTCCCGGGTTCATGAGATAAAACATTGACGTAATGGAGGCGTCAAACAATAATTATATTATTAGCTGCTTCATCAGCAGGAATTAAAACAAACTTATTAAGAAATTCCTGGATTCCCGATTTTAATTTACGAAATGAAAACCTAGGTCTAGGGGGAAGTAGGGAGGGGTTAGCCGTATAGAAGTAAGTACGGGTTTCTATGATGTAAAAAAAAATTCAAATAGAAAGGGAGTTAGGGTAAGCATGTTCTCTTCGACACCATTTAATTCTAAAATCCTCAATGGATTGGGCGATCTGACCACGACATGCATCAAAATCAATCACAGAAGGCAATCTATACTTCGGACCTTTTGAAAACAAATGCCGAATACGTTTATCTATAATATCAAAATTACCAGTAATGACATGACCGGTCGGAGCATAGCAAAATTTAGATGTTCTACACTCGCATTCTTTAGGAGTGTTATTTACTATATTCAAGGTCAAACAATATTTTGTTGTAGTTGAAAATCATTTTTCTTATTGTTTTTTTAATTTTTACTTTTTAACAAATTATATGGTTTTCGGATTTTTTTAAATATTTAGGAATAGAATCAACGACACCATTATCTCGAAAAATACTAGGTGTGTCAATAAAATCAATGTCCTTATTAAGATAAAGATGTTTTAGAAAATGTCTGACGTGATCAGACTCCTTGTCAATATGAGGTCGTAGAACATGCTGCGTATAGCTTTGAATTATGGAAGCAGTGTTATACAAAGGATCTGTTAGAATGAAAATTGTGTCTGCTTCCTCGTCAATCAGCTTAAGTGAAGAAATCGAGTGCTTTCCAGACTGTTTAAAAATACTATGTTAATCGGCGACTAACATAGAAATACGTGATTTCCGTTTGTTGTTACCATTACGTCTACAACCATGAGACCTAGATTTATGCTTTGACTATTGACCTTTGACACCCGATGTGGGGACAGGTATTACCCCAGGGTCACCATTTAAACAATCTTCGTAGAGGACCATAAGCTGATACAACATGCAATATGTGAGATCTCTGTGTCTTGTGGTAAAACATGCAAAATATTTCTACACAAACTTTAAAAAATTAAACAAAAGTGAAAAAACGCATCCAAACGATCAACAATAATAAAGATGAAGAATTAAAGAAGAATAAAGTTTACCTCCAGTGGGATCTGAACCCACTGCTCTAGGTTCCCAGTGTACAATAATTCATTTAAAGATTGTTCTATGGTGGCCATATTGGATGTCGCATTGATCTAATTTTAACACATTTGAAAAGCATTCACCTAAGGATCATCCATGTGAAGTTTGATCAAAATTGAGAAGATATTTACAGATTTTCCATATTTAAGTCGATGTAAAACTTGGGCGGGCCAAATGTGACCCAGGGTCACCAATTGAACAAACTTGGTAGAGAACCATAAGCTTATAGTATATGAAATATATTAAACCTCTGGCTCTTGTAGTTTCAGAGAAGATTTTTTAACTTTTACCCTATATAACTGTAACCGGGTATCGACCGTATGTCCTCGATAGCGCAGTGGTAAGAGCGCTGATACGGTTAACCCTGGGTTCGAGTCCCAGTACAGGAACGATTTTTTCACCACCTGTTATATTTGGAGGATCGTCCTGGATCATCCTGAGAAACACCAGCAGTGGTTCTCCTGTATAATTAGAAATTCAGGGACGCATTTCAGTCTGAGGGGTGTTTGTAACCGGGTACAGGTAAATGGTGAATAATCGATTCCTAACCTATGTCCTCGATAGCTCAGTGGTTAGAGCGCTGGGTTTGAGTCCAGGTTGAGGAACGATTCTTTTACCACCAAATCGGGGCGTAATTTGACCTCAGAGAGTCACCATTTTAGCAACCTTTATAGAGGACCATAAGCTGATGCTACATGTAATACATGAGAGCTCTGTGCCTTGTGGTTTCAGAGAAGAAGACTTTTTACGTTTTTTTCTATATAAGTCTATGAAAACCATGTATAATCTCCATATACCAATTTTGGAACCCCGTGGCACGACCATTTTTGACCCCGTGGATTTCTTTGAACAAACTTGATAGTCTAGGCGTTGGCGATCATTTTAAAAGTAAAACTGTCGAAATCAATCAAGCGGTTCTTGAGAAGATTTGTTAAAGTTTTAATTATATTTGGTAATGTCTTGGATGCCGCACCGACCTAATTTGTAACAATTTGAAAGGCATTGACCTCAGTATTATCCATGTGAAATTTCGTAAAAATTGGCTAATCGGTGTCTGAGGAGAAGTCGTTTGAAGCAAAAGTTAACGACGGACGGATGACGGACGAAGAATGATCCCAACAATAGATCACATTGAGCATTCGGCAAAGTTAGGTATCTATGTCTGTAAACCGATTTACAAACGTCTATATTAAAACACTTTAACCTATTTTGTTATATGGGTGTGAAATCTGAGGGATTTGTAATTTAGAAATGACTGAAATAGTGCAAGCAAAGTTTTTAAAGCATGTCTGAAAAAAAACAAAAAAACATCTCTATTCCAAAGTGTATAGTTTAGGGTGAAACCGGTACTATGCCAATCTCAACTGATATTTATACGACAATGTTATCATTTTGGTCGAACGTCTTGTAATAAACTACCAGCTGATGTGCACATAGTATTGCAAAGTGTATATAATCTAACTGCGAAGTAATTGGATATTTATGCAAAGCGTTTGTCCTCTGTACGTACGGCCTGGACCCAGGTTTATACACCAATTACGCGCTTCAGTGTTTATAACACAACACGAATACCATTGGCTTATTAGAACACCGGGGGCGGGTCCCCATCATCACCAGGGTTATCTGTAACATATTCCATTCAGGCTCTGTGTTTTACAACAGCCAGTCGGAGTGGAAAATACGATCCCAAGGCGTCTCGATGTTTACATGAAGGACGGCATATATAATCGGCTGAGACAGGATTTCAAAGTTTTTATAGAACAGTGTTTAGTCCCCTGTGTGTCATAAATTGAGGCGTGAAGTGTTTAGTCAGCATATAGTTCCCACTCATATACAGAGGCGTACATAGAGTCCTTATTGTAGAGCAGTGACTAGACTATTGTAAGATATAGAGGCGTCAAGTGCCCTATTACAGCGCAGCAATTTGTCATAAATATAGGCGTCAAATGCCCTATTACAGTGCGGCAATTAATGCTCTGTCATAAATAGAGACGTCAAGTGCCCTATAACAGTACTGCAATTTGTCATAAATGGAGGCGTCGAGTGCCATATTACAACGCGGCGAATAATGCTCCGTCATAAATAAGTCTTGCAGTTCTATTTAAACATATTTCCATTTACTGAATATACCACTTTAAATGCATTTTTACTCGTAAATATTGTATATATCGTATTGTTGAGGGCCTCATGGTAGATTGACTAGTTTCAAAGGAGTTCTCTCGTTAAATAAAGTCTTTATTATTATTATTATTATTATTATTATTATTATTATTATTATTATAATAGAGGCGTCAAGAGCCCTATTGCAATTACAGTGCAGCTACGTCTAAATAGAGGCGTTTATGTTATGTTATAGTCTTAACGGTGTTAATGTAGGTCTATAAATAACTAAGAACGAACAACGTGTTCTAACTAATAATCTGTAATTACGATGTTATTCAGGGAACTGACCAGCAGTAGTCAGTGTTCCAGACGGGAGTGCATGGTAAGAGTGTGTCAGTTATAAGACGACATACGGTAATACAACAACCCCCTTTTTAAATTCAAAGTTATAAGTTCTTTCATAATATAAGAATGCGTATAACAAGTTCATAGATATAAATGATTTCTTGACATTAATGTTCATACTCAAATGCTTCGTTCGTGGTCAGTTTTGCAGCTGGTGATTAATCTCCAGTATCGCAGGCTGCGATGATCTTTGGTCCATTAAAACGTCATTTAGACCTGACTTTATAGAGAGTCAGTTTATAGCTGATTATCTTACATCTCCAGGTGGCACACTGAGGTTGATTAATGGGCATGTAATCCAACATGTTTCCAAGTTTATGATAGTTCCATGATGATTACACCGTTTACGTGGCCGCCTTCACCGGGCTAATGAGGCATACACTGAAACATGGCTTGGCCTAACTAGCCTGTCCTGTCTTGGCCTGGCTGGCCTAAGATTAGTTGGTCACTTGGGACTAGTTTAGGTCTGGCCAAAGGATCATTGCTTCAACACTGGGGTTAATGTCTGTGTTTCCATGGTCAGTTATGTTGTTTCTAGATGGTCAGTGGCTCACATTAAGGTTAGCACATGTCTCATGGGACAATGCAGCTGTACTGAATATCTAGGAATTGTACACCTGTTGAGGGTCATTCAGAAACAACAAGTTTGTGTCTTAAGATGATAAAATGCAACAAGTTTATGATATAATGAAACTTGTTTTCATTAAAGTGAAATAGCAAATAGCACATGTATTAATGGAAACAATATAATTTCTAAACAAGTAACTTAAAAACTAATGCAACAAGCACATATAGCATTTAAAACACATCCATTTTTTGTTGCTGGCATAAGTAACACAATATCATTAAAGCAATATACAAATATAATACAATATAATACAATTGAATATGTTTAGATTTATATATTTATAGCATATCCATTACTAATACCCACCATACCATCAGCAACCCGCCCACATATCCACCCTACCAAAATGAACCACCAAACCACATACATTCGACCATCATCCACCTATCCTACCCTAACTCGATACCCATTCAGTTTCATTTAGAAAGCATCTGTTCGTCCAATTAATTATATCTTGATGCTTATAGTGGTTCATATACCTGAACAAGCTCGAATAACGTTATTTTATTGCCGTAACCATACCATGTGCCTTTAACAGCGAACGTTTTAACCGATTGGCATCTGTCGACAGATAGATCATCCAATCAATAATTGGAACAAAAAAATCATACTGTCCTGGACGGACATTTCTTCGTGTCAGTACAAATCCTACGCTTATGTGAAAAAAGCCATATTATTGCGTCCGTCTGACACAACAGTGTCAAAGAACACCTTTTGATATGTAAACAATTTTGTAGCATCGCTCAGCGAAGTCTACCCTTTTTGTTTTCCAGACATGCTGTTTTTCGCGTTTACAGACGCCAGTGCAGAGTCGGCGGTGGAGCTATTACATGTGACCGACGGCATTATTCGACACTGCGGACAGTTGCGGTAAAATGCCGTTCACGAAATACAACAGCAATAATAGATGGGCCAGTGGTTCACGGCCTTCAATACATAGTCGCTCAACCATTACCAGATAAAGATAACACGGAACATACATGCGTTCATTTCATTGATAACTGAGAGCGGGTCGCATTCAAACTAGACTCAATATCAAATATTGACCCCACCAGGGTCATGTGGGGATGTATTCGTACACACGGAGTGACCTTACCATGTGTTCATGTAGGTTCGTTTTGTTTATAAACTACATGGATATACCATTTTCGTATGTGTCGTGTCGGCCGTTTCTCAAAGGTCCACTTGAAAGAGACATTTTGAAGTCTTACATTCGACCGAATACCACTTACGAGAGTTCAACGTATATGGAATTAGTTTTTTCTTAGTGATCTAATGTATATGAATTATTTGTTATTCACGTGTACATTTATTCAGGATCGACCATGAGTTCATGTACGATAGTTCAAACGCGTTAGGTATAATGTGCATTTCGCTAAACATCAGCATAAAATACTCGTATTATTGGTTTCTTTTTCTTTTGTTGTTTTGTGTTCGATATATGCCAAGGTCATTCGCTTTCTTTCCCCCACCCCCCCCCCCCCCCCCACCCCATCACCCACATTCTTATGGCGATTTCATCAGTCAAATTGTCTGATGAGAGCTGGCGTATTATCGCCATAGCTAATTAAAGATTATATAAACACATTAATGTTTTTAATATAAAACAGTTGTTTCCAATTAACGACAAATCGTGGTAACAACTAGATTACGTATAATCGCATATAATATTTCGTACATCTATTTTTATAGTGCTTTATTCTATATCAGTTTCATTATGTAATTAACGGAAATTAATATGTGTTACATAATATTACAATGTTTCATGCAATGTACATGTATACTATTTCAACTTTAAACACATTCCACCACCTTGTGAATAAAAAGTCACTTTGTGGCATATAGCGACACTACACCCGCTAGTTGTTTGTTACTTACTTCCCAGAAATAAACAATGCGCATAAAAAATATAGCGCCAGTACAAAGGAACATTTAATTTTAATGACACATCTTATTAATTGTTCTTGGGCATCACAGAAACATGCTTGACCTAACTAGTCCTGTCCTCATTGGTCTGGCCTGGCAGATTATTACTCTATTAGTTGTCTTGGTAAATTATCACATCAATACTGAAATGCTAGGTTTACTAAGTTTGCAGAAGATTACGATCGTATACTAGCCGGCAAGCTGGATTTAGGAAATATTCCATTACGTGGTCCGAGTATTAACTGTCATACCCCCATCCTAACCCCTTCTCCAAGAAGCGGAAAACGGGGTTGGCTGGGTATAAATATTACCGTTAGTTTAAACAGGTATCGCATCTTTTCAGTAAAAATTTGTTTAAACTTGTTTTATTGTCAAAATATCCGTTATAAATCCTGCTAATTTAACCTTAGTGCAGTAGGGCCAGACCACTGTAATGATCGCTTAGTGTAATTAGGCCAGGACCACGTAATGCTCTGCTGTTGATAATATGTGTGTACTCTTACGGACTAAAGGAAATAACTTCATACGAATTTTAAAGATATAAAAATGCATTTGATACAGTTGGAGATTAGGATTATGTTGAGTCAATATTATCATATGACATAATGGCAAATTATTTAGCATTATAAGACACATTTGTAACAATTTTTGAGTCCTGTGTAACGTGAAATACTGTAAATTTCCAAATAGCGGAATTGGACTCTTTACCAATTTAAACTTTAAAGCTCTTATACCAAGGGATCCCTTCACACTTTTTTTACGAGGCAAAATCACACAACACCCACAACCAAAATGTATACCACGACCCCCTGCTAACAATTTAGAAAAAAGCAAAAACAAAGAAACAGTTTTAAAAAAACACAAAAAAAAACAACACATGAAGACAGCTCACATTTAGGATTTAATTTTCCTTTAACAGCCAAAACGGAAAACAATAATAAAAATAGAAGAAGTAAAAAAAACCAGTAAAAATAAGTATAACAAGTCGAACAGGAATGCAGCTTTCACAGAGACACAGTCAACCAAGAAAATGCAAAAAACAAAAATGAATGGCGATGATAATAAGGAATATAAAAAATACAAAAACGGTTGACTAATAGGGCTACCGCCTTGAACGGTCAGTGGCAAAAAAGGCCGCTGGGGATTAAACCCAGTTTTAGGGTGCCAACAAACCCCACACCTTACCCTACTGTCATCCCAATAAACACGGGACAGTGTAAATAAAGAATTCCCCGCATGGAACTATTCTACAAACCAACAAGCAGTATAAAGGCAATATAAGTAAACACAAAGATGATCGTATATATATAAATACAAAAACACAATAGCCTAAAGCCACAAGATAATGCACTCTCTTGACTTGGCAGAGGCCAGGAGCAACAGAGAAATAAGCATCAGGGCACAACAGACAAAATTGCAGACAAACATCAAACGTCACCGTCCGTTTGGGCTTAGGTAGGACGTCATCATAGGGCCCACAGCTTGTCCGGTCATCGCACTAATAAAGAGGAAAGCATAGTGGCGAACGGTAAATGGATCGACCAACAAGCATGCAGTGCGTTGCAAAATGATAGGGGCCATAACTTCTTTGATAACCTTTTAACAAGTTTTAACAAAGATAGGTTTGTAAGTAGAATAAGGTTATCGTCACATTCTCTAAGAATTCAAGCAGGTCGGTTGGTATCAAAGGATTGAAAGAAATGAACGTTTTTGTCATATTGTAATACTCAAGATATTGAAGATGAGTTTCATTTCATTCTAAATGCCCATGTTACTCCGGATATAAGGAGGGAATACATAGCTCAATATTATTGTAATAGACAAAGTATGTTAAATTCATCGAATTATTGCAAACTGAAAACAAAATGATTCTTTTAAAATTGGCCTTTATATCTCAAATGTGCGATGTCACATAGAATATCTATAACGCATGTGTGAAACTTTATGATCATCCTCTTTAGAGCTATATAAATCATATACTTTGTATGTTACACGTGATTTAATTATGTATTTTGTATTGTTAGTATATATATTATGATGATGTACTTAACGTACAAGTCAATAAAAGTATGTTCTGTTCTGCTATGAAAAGTGATCATGACCATGAATCTTACGAAGTTTGTACATCACGTCACCATAGAAGTCAGGTTATGATAGTCCCTTGACGCAGAAGAGTTCTTAATTTAGTTTATATTTGGAATGAAGATCAGGTTACGATAATCAAATTTTGCAAAGGTTTTACGAAGTTGTATGGTAACGTAGCCCTGATGGAGTAGCCTTTGAATTATACAAATATTACGAATATTAAAGTCCTCAACTCGAGTACAAGCTCTAGAAAAACGATAAGTTGAGACACATAGACCCCATAAGAAGTTGCTCAGGGAACACCCCATCAACATGGGGATAATTAACAATATCAAAATTAAAATCATCTCTCTTGTCATAGATTGTGCTAATATTTCTCATTTTCATAGAGAGATGTAAATCTAGAAAAGAAGCGTTAGTATCGGAAATATTAGCTTTGTTAAGTTGAAGTTCGTTAGGATATATTGATTAACCATAGTAGAAAGAAAGGTTGTTAGCAGTTAGCAAGGACGTTAAAGGTTTTTATCATGCAGATATGCACTTTTCTGCAAATAAAGGGTGACCTAATAAATGTTGCTTTAATAGGCATAGTTGACCAATAGGAGCAAATCAATGCGGAATCCCTCGGCGTTTTTGTACGTACGTTATCTGACGGCAGTGCACGTAACGTTGCCTGACGTCATAAAACAAACAAAAAAAAACAACAACATGGCGCATCCTCGATAAGCGTAACATTCTGAGAAATAGGTAATAAAGTAATCATACAAAAAATATGGATAATCTACATGATAAATAGAATATTATGTCAGTGCCTTTTAGTATCAAGTTTATTAGGCTCGACACGAAAACGAGAATGGCTCGGCCAGAGCTCGCCATTATTGCTTTTCTAAGCCTCGCCTAATAAACTTGATAGTAAATGGCACTGACATAATATGTTCTATGACATATTTGTAGTGGTGCACATAACTAAGACCTTGGAAATAAAACTTCGTTGGAATCCTGTTTTGCTTTTCGTCTATTCCCAGCCTTGACAATCTTGCACTGGAGTGATATGCGTCAAAACACATTATCTTCCAGTAGATTGCACTGAGTATACGAATTAGTACTCCCGAGTTCATGAGATAAACATTGACGTAATGGAGGCGTCAACAAAATTATATTATTAGCTGCTTCATCAGCAGGAATTAAAACAAACCTATTAAGGAAAATTCCCTGGGATTCCCGATTTTAATTACGAAATGAAAACCTAGGTCTAGGGGAAGTAGGGAGGGTTATCCGTA